>PISX010017609.1:0-42929 GCA_004024625.1 Mellivora capensis
TGGCTAAAATTAACAAGTCAGGAAATGACAGATGCTGGCGAGGATGTGGAGAAAGGGGAACTCTCCTACACTGTTGGTGGGAATGCAAGCTGGTGCAACCACTCTGGAAAACAGCGTGGAGGTTCCTCAAAAAGTTGAAAATAGAACTACCCTATGACCCAGCAATTGCACTACTGGGTATTTACCCTAAAGATACAAACGTATCTTTACTGTTATCAGTTTGTGATTTGCTAAGAGCAAGGGCAGTAACTGGTCAGATTCTACTGTAACAAATTTGTCTGGTGAAAGAAGACCCACAAATAGAATTGTTTGCCATTTCATAATCTATAATTCTAACTGCAAAAAATATTCACATGCAAGGCTAGAGATAAAGAATTTGAGAGGCACGTGGGTGACTCAGTCAGTTAAGCATCTCACTCATGATTTTAGCTCAGGCCATGATCAAAGTTTGCAAGATTGAGCCTGCATGGAGGCTCCACACTCAGTGTGGCATCTTCTTGAGATTCGGCTCAAGATTCCCTCTGCCCCTTCACCACAGTCATGCGAGGTCTCTCTCTCTCTCAAATAAATAAATAAAATATTTAAAAAAGGAAGTTGACCATTTGATCATTCATTCTGTTTAAACTCACTAATTATACTTCAACATGCATTGGAGGAGTAATAAAACAATAATAAATAATAAAAAGAAATAAAAAAATAAAGAACAGCCCAAGGTGCCAGGTCAATTCTGAGGAATTAATTGCTTACTCTGATTATATGAAGATTTATTTTTCTTCAGGAATGATTTTTGGGATATAGGACTCCTGGAAAATCTTTGGTCTTTCTCTCAAATTCAAATAATTCATATGCAATAGAAATGTTTCCACTAAACATCAAAGGCCACAGAGATTTAATTAGCTGTCAACAAGGGACTTCTTTGCTCCTCCTACACTCACCCATTAGGACCAAGATTGAATTAGCATGACAAAATTAAACACATTCTTCTTTACTAAGTAGCAACTCTGAGTGAAATTTCTTTGTATTCTCCTAATGAAATTTTTTACTCAGTACAAAGAGGTTTACAACTTTAGCACACTCTCTCACAGTACTTGCAGTTTTTCTCTACTTGGGAGTCATTCGAATTACAAATATGTCTGGAAACAAACTCTTAAAGTATTAGGACTTGTGATTTATTCAGTGAACTTTTATGTGTAAGCAAGCATATTCTTACCTTTAGCACATAAAATAGTCAATCAACTACTTGGCAGTATTAATTTCAACAAAGTACTTGTGTGGAAAAATACATTGTTAAACCAGGATTACACTGGGACATGTTAGCATTTTTCACTTCCTGATGTGAGAGATGAAATTAATTTTCCTTTTACCCTTCTAGGTTCTTGGCTGAGGGACCCCACCTCCCATAATAAAAAGTCAGACTAACAGGAGAAAAACAAACAGAAGTTTAATCACATGTATACTCTATACATTGAAGATACCAGGAAAACTGTGTAACTCACATGGCCCAATCCAACACCTTGTCCACTAAAGAAAAAAGATGTTGTATGGGAGCCAGATGTTGGGAGGTTATCAGATAAAGCAAGTAAATAAGGGTTGTCATTTAAGTCAGTTATTTTTTCTATTGATGTGAGTTTCTGTAGATTTAGTCCTCTTCCTGGTATAGAGAAGAAGACACCCTTATAAATAAGGATTTCCTTTATAAATACAAATGTCCCTTACAAAGCAGTAGTTTCTAGTGGGTTTTTCAGAGATTCTCCTGTCTCTTGTTTCTTTTTTCTTTTTTTTTTTTTACCTAGTTTCTTTTTTTTTAAATTTTTTTTATTTCTTTTCAGCATAACAGAATTCATAGTTTTACACCACACCCAGTGCTCCATGTAATAATGCGTGCCCTCCACAATACCCACCACCAGGCTCCCCCAACCTCCCGTCCCCCGCCCCTTCAAAACCCTCAGATTATTTTTCAGAGTCCATAGTCTCTCATGGTTCATCTCCCCCCCCAATTTCCCTCAACTCCCTTCTCCTCTCCATCTTTCCATGTCCTCCGTGTTATTTGTTATGCTCCGCAAATAAGTGAAACCATATGATAATTGACTCTCTCTGCTTGACTTATTTCACTCAGCATAATCTCTTCCAGTCCCGTCCATGTTGCTACAAAAGTGGGGTATTCATCTTGTTTCTTTTTTAAAAAAATATTTTATTTATTTATTTGACAGAGAGAGAGACCACAAGTAGGCAGAGCAACAGAGAGAGAGGGGGAGGCAGCTCCCTGCTGAGCAAAGAGCTCGAAGTAGGGCTCCATCCCAGGACCCTGGGATCATGACCTGAGCGGAAGTCAGAGGCTTAACACACTGAGCCACCCAGGCACCCCCTGTCTCTTGTTTCTTAAAAAATAACCAGTTCTAGATAATCCTTATGCTAGAGACACATATTTTGGGATGGCAAATTCTGGCCCCCTTCAGTGTGTCAACCTGAAAGTAAATAGCCATGGTGAGAGGCAAACAAGTATCTCTTTGGGACCAAACAATTGCAGTTTGAGGAGAACAGATTCAGATAAATACCCAAACACAGTTCCTGCTTCTAGAGTGAAAGCAAAGGGTTATATGGGAGAAGGTAGGGGGCAATTACATGAGTTGAAGAACAGGAAAAAAATAGTCTTTCTTATGGGTGTTAACAGACTGAGCTACATATACTGAGTTATATACTGATTAACTGTTGATTTTTTTTCTTCAGAAAGTCCATAACTATCAGTCCGTGGTCAGGATGTGGTCAAAGTAATTAGCAATTACTTAAAACAATTGTGGTTTTGCCCAGTCCAAAAGTTTGGTTCAGTTCAAAGTGAGCAATGTGTTTTCTGTATAATGGTCATTCTGACTTCATTTTGTTTTGTTTTGTTTTATCAGATTTTATAAGATTTTATTTTTGTTTATTTGAGAGTGTGAGAGAGAGCATGAGCCAGGTGAGGGGCAGAGGCAAAGAGAGAGGCAGACTCCTAACTGAGCAGGGAGCCCCATATGGGGCTCCATCCCAGGACCCTGGGATCATGACCTGAGCTGAAGTAAACTCTTAACCAACTGAGCCACCTAGGTGCACCCCCCTCTTTTTTAAAGATTTTATTTCCCAGTCCATTTTAAAATAACTCTAGTCATGTTAATTTTTCACATTTCCCCCTCTCTATGATCTTTCTCTGAAAACATCAACCACTGGAAAACATTGCTGATAAATCATCAAGCATCACGGATCCTTCCTTGCCAGTAAAGCTCATTCTCAGTGTATCAAATCACCTGTGGGAGGCTATGTGATTCCTTGGGAGCCTTGGGCCACATTTAAGGAAGTGTGCCAGTGCCAAGAATGGCTTTATCATCCAATTTCTTAAGGTCAGGTATCTTCTGCAGTTTCTGGAACTGCCCCATTGTCATGTCTCATAAGCCTTAGAACTCGTTTCTAAATGCTGAATGACCATTACCTAGGTGGTGCCCATTGAACTATACAGAGGATACAAAGTTTTGCAATGATAAAAATTCCAAAAATAATAAATAAAATGCTGAGTACACATTGGAGGAGTAATCTGAACTAGAAAGCGATTCCTGAGGGCAGCTAGCTAAAAAGATCAAAGAAGCATTGGCATTGCATTTAACCACTTGGTTTATGCCCACATTTTATCTAGTTTCGATTTCTACTTACCAGAGGTGTTCACCCAAGTACAGGATGTGTTTATTGCAAAACAAACCCTACCTTGTTCCACTAAGAGGTAATCAAGAGCAATTCTATTATCTAGTATAAGTTGTACAAGGGAGTCCAAAGAGTTTTCTTGGGCAGCTATTGTTTTAGTGATAGATTGGCAATATCCCTCAGGGTTTAGATAGATTTCTGATCATGTAGTCATTAACCTGGCAAACTATATCTATAAAAAATTAGGGAATTGTTTGTTTTAAAGCCTGCTTAATTTTCAGTGCTAGAAATATTTTTTTGATCATTGTTTTTTTTTTCAGAGCCATTTGCAAAATGTGTTCTTTTTTTTTCCCCCTGAAGAGGTATTCTGACCTTCAACTAACATTTAAATTATACGTGATTTACCATAACTTAAATTCTTGAAAAGTTCAGAAAGCACAAGCCAGCAGAAAAAGACCTATCCAATACATTAATGTATGTCACATCTTAGAGAGTTGGAGAAAAGAACAGAAAAACAAACACTAAACTTCAAATTGAAGAAAATTATTGGGTAAAGGTGGAGGACTTATTGTTGCTAAAGGTGTGAAAGTAAATAGAGGAAAACTTACTTAAAATGAATTGGAAGCACTGAAGGAGGAGCTCTCACATACCACTTTGAGCTTGCAAAACCAGCAAGAAGGAAAGTAATTATATCAATGAGGGAGGGCATTTTCACAGAGGAATTTATCTCCTGACTTTAAAAAAAGAAAGGAGGACCCCTCCCTGTCCCAGCAACAATCACCTGCAGTCAATGAGAAACTATCAGTGACTCCAATTCTTCTCCAATAAATTTTTTTAAAAAGATTTTATTTATTTATTTGACAGAGAAATAGAAAGCACAAGTAAGCAGAGGGGCAGGCAGAGGGAGAGAGAGAAGCAGGCTCTCGGCTGAGCAGGGAGCCAGATATAGGGCTCGAAACAGGACCCTGGAATCATGACCTGAGCCAAAGGCAGCTGCTTAACCAACTGAGTCACCCAGGCGCCCCTTCTCCAATAAATTTTTATTTGGAAAATCCCTCCCTGATTTCTTCCTGAAACATATTGAAAGCTGACCTTCCCTTTGTTTTTTCAGACAAGCTCTGTCAGAGCTTACTTGTCCTGAGTAACAATTCCCTTGCTATTTCCAAATATACTTTTTCTTTTTAAAATAAAGTTGCATTTTGCCCCATATAAGTTAACAAAGGGACAGGATTGCATACTTTGTAATACCATTTGTGCTGTCCAGAAGAGAAGAACTGAGAACCACACATGTACCAATGCTATACCTGATTACAGGCTGGAATAGGGAGGAGTAATAGTGTGGCTGAATCAATAC
The DNA here is from genome assembly GCA_004024625.1 of Mellivora capensis. NCBI lineage: Eukaryota > Metazoa > Chordata > Mammalia > Carnivora > Mustelidae > Mellivora > Mellivora capensis. Next base: position 5,021 of record PISX010017609.1, read on the forward strand.
CAGGAGCAAGAGGAAGAAGCCAGAGTTGAATGCTATCCCAGGATTCAGTGAATGGTCTTATTTTCTCAAAGTCTTTCCTTCTGGTTTAAACTATCATCATTCATTCCACTGAATGAGAAGTTCAAAAGTGGATCAAAGTCATTTTCTTTCTAATGTTCCTGAGGATAATGCAAAGAATATGTTGTAATTTTATTGAAAACCTGCTATTTGCCAGGTACTAGGTTGACCCTGGAAAGTTGTTTTTTTTTTTTTTTACTTTTCTTTTTTTTTTTTATTCACCACAGTCCCTTATCCTCAAGAAGATTGAAATTTTATTTGAGAAACAGAGGGATAATAATTTTATAGTGATGGTGATTTCACAAATTATATACTTAACACAATCTGGGAGATCAGAAAATCCTTTGTGATGAGGAACTGATGGTGAACAAAGGCTTCTCAGAAATTATCCAGGAGATTGGAGGCAGTGGGGATAGGAATGGGGCATGGGAAGGGAAGAATGAGGGTGAGAATGGAAATACTTTGGCATCTTATGTTACAGATAATATGCTAGTGTCATTTTCACTTATTGTAAGTAGTGATTTTTTAAGGAAATATGTAATAATAATAAACTTTATTTTTTTGTTTTTTTGGAGTTGACAAATTTTCTATGGCTGTGTACTTTGTTTAATATATTGATTAATATCCATGTATTTTAATTTGTATAATTTTAATCTCTTTGTACTGTATTCTTCAGAATCCTTTTCTTGATTATTCAGATTACAAACTAAATTTCCAACTCTCTTCATTCTTCTTATTAGAACTTTTAAAAGTTCTGCAATCATCATGATTTCACATTTCTTTGTAAATGAGTTTGTGAGACTTGGCTAACATATCTCAGTCAACAAGACAACTGTATTTTTTCATGAATTTATATCCCCCAATTTCCATATTTTTTGTAGATTTATATCCCATATATTCTTGTGAACTGTATGTATCCTTTTTTTAAAAGATTTTATTTATTTATTTGACAGACAGAGATCACAAGCAGGTAGAGAGGTAGGCACAGAGAGAGAGGGAGAAGCAGGCTCCCTGCTGAGCAGAGAGCCTGATGCGTGGCTCAATCCCAAGACCCTGGGATCATGACCTGAGCTGAAGGCAGAGGCTTTAACCCACTGAGCCACCCAGGCACCCCATGAACTGTATGTATCTTAATGAAGGCATTTTTTTCTATTCACCAGAGTCAGTCAGCATAAATAACTAGTGCAAGGTGTAGTTGAAGAAATGACAAGCTCAAGTTCCTTGAATACTAAATGAAGACACAAAATAGAAGAGTTAAAATCTTGCTGATGCATAGTGCATAGTAGTAAAGGTACTGTTGCATACTCTTGTCTTGGCAATTGAAAATAGGTGTTTCTATATCTCTTATTAAATAAAGACAAGTTGCCATCATTTAATAGCTACATACTGTTTGTTAGGAGATGTTTTGATTTGTTTTGGTAGGAAAACCACATGTAGCACAACTGTTAAAATTGGGGATACTATTTACTTGAATGGACAATGATCTGCTCTTACTTTCTATATTCCATCAATATAGAGTGGGCCAATGAAAGGTGGATATAAAACAAATTGAAATACCTTTATCTTTTCTTTTATGTGGTCATCAATCTCTCTGCATCTTCATAGATGAAGTGTGGTTTTATAATTACTGATATATTTTTGGTTGAGAGAAGGGGACCAGATGGCTTACAAATGGATCTCCTTACCATTACATTTTCTTTTCCCTAACTGAAGAAGTTGATACAATTTTTCTGCAATTACAGAAGATAACTATTCTAAGTTTATCCTGTATACTGTGTAACTTGGGAAGTAACGTAGGGTCCAGGATTCTACAATTATTTCAGGCTCATACCTCTATTTATCATCTGGCACCCACCATTCCCTACTCTGACTAGTGGAGCCAAATTTCCTTGTGGGTCCAAGGAATTATAGCCATTATCAAAGAAGTCCTGGATTTTTTGTGCAGTTCTTATCCCCCTCCTTATCTTGTTATATAAATAAATGGCATGGATAACTTTGAGGAAAATTAGAGGGTAAGATCAAAGTGAGCATTTGTATACCATAGCAAGATCCTTCCTTGAGGTATTAGTTATACCTTCATACAATAATGCAACAACATATGAATTTAGTGTGGGAAATAAATGAGGAGTAATAACTCTAGTTTTATGGCTAGGTTTGACTTTTGTTCAGTAGTCCTGAGTGTTTTGTTTGTTTTTAGCTTAGTTTAGTTTTGCTTTTTTACTTTGATTTTGACCTTGGTATACTTAATGGTAGACTCAATAGGATTGTAAACACTACACAGTGCCATTTTCCAAGGTTACGTCACCTGACATTTATTTTATTTGTAGGGACTTATCAATTACTAACCACAGGTAGAAATCCATAAGATTTCACTTTGTTTTATTATTCAAATATAAACTTAGTGGGCTGACTTTCAATTTTATTTCTAGCAACCTTATGATATATTAATGATAACCCGAGGTCCATATTTATGTGCTATAATTATTGAAGTGCTAAGTGCAATATATGTTCAGTTGACTGCTGTGGTAGCTATCCTACTATATGTCTGGAGGTTATATACATGTATTTGGTATATTTCCACTGCAATAAAAAAATCTAACAAGTATTTGTACTCACTCTTACCAATATTCTTTTCTGTGAAAAAACAAAGAGTAGGTTGTTTTAAAATATTTAGCTACTATACTATCCAGTCTATTCTTCAAAAATCTGACATTGGGGTCCTCTTGGGAATTATTGGGTGAGAAAGAGCAAGGCTAGCATTTTGTCCTGTAATACCACTGAATTTATTCCTTTATATTTTTCATGATACTATTGAATACTTATTTTATATTTGATGGCCATAATCATCAGTATAATATAAAATGAGTCCTTGTTATAACTATGATTGAATTATCTAACCTATAAAATTGCTACAAATCAGAAATTTCTACCTGAGTTAGGACATCAAATGACTTATCTCTGGTAAATGCTTTTATATCCATAAATTCTTCATGACCAAAATTTGTGATTTTTTAAAAATTTATTTATTTGTCAGAGAGAGAGGGAGAGAGAGAGTGAGCACAGGCAGAGGCAGAGGGAGAAGCAGGTTCCCTGCCGAGCAAGGAGCCCGATGTGGGAGTTGATCCCAGGACGTTGAGATCATGACCTGAGCCGAAGGCAGCTGCTTAACCAACTGAGCCACCCAGGCGTCCCTGTGATTTTTTTTGATAGAGTACCTTTTAAAATCCATTCCTAATTTGTTTCCTGGCCTTCTTTATGATATAAATTTTAAAATTCCTGTATTTCTTTCTCCATGTGAGGTTTTTCTTTATACATTAAATCTTTAAGTCTATACCCAAGGTATAATGCTAAAAGATTTCATGTTATAAGCCTAGTTACAATCACAAGTGAAAGATGAGAATGTATGAGTTTTAAGTTTTTCTGCAAAGAAGAAACAATTTCATCTGACAAACTCTTCCAGTGAAGGAGTAGGAACCACTCAGTTGGCCAAGTATGTAAGGTAAGTTGTGTTTTCAAAATATTTGAGTAAATGGATGCCACGATTCTTTTAAATACATTTAAATATCCCCTGGTAGATATTTTGACTATACTATTTTATATATGAGACATGACAAAGCTGTAAATTTAACTGATGCTGCAATCCAGCAAATCTGCCGAATCCAACTCTGATTAGTGGGGTGGTCTGAGCTTTATGACAAAGTAAGATATAACTACTTACAAAAAGTCATGCAATTTTTTGAATTTTATTCTGTAGCTTGAGGTGTGGATTTACTGATCTGAATTTTTTTGTTTCATTCTTTTTTAAAAAAAATTTCTTTACTTATTTGAGAGATAGAGAGTGAGAGAGAGCATGACAGGAGAGAAAGTCAGAGGGAGAAGTGGACTCCCCATGGAGCTGGGAGCCTGACATGGGACCTGATCCTGGGACTCCAGGATCATGACCTGAGCTAAAGGCAGTCGCTTAACCAACTGACCCCAGGTGCCCTGTTTCATTTTTGATATTAAACACAGATGCAACAAAATATTTATTTGTTGCCTTGTTTGCTGGCTTTTTAATTTGTTTATTTATATATTCACTTATTTATATTCTATGGCAATAGCTACCTGGTTACCCAGAGCTTCTCCCTGATTGTAGCAACAACTGAATTTACTCCTTTCATTTTGTTTACTATACGCTTTGGGCTCCTAATATGAAACACAACTTGTTTCTCACTGCTCAACGTTCTCTCTATCCAGGCACCAGTTCAAACACAACAATTTGCTCCAAGATACTTCCTAAAATTGTATCTTTTGAATGAGTTTCTTACTACTGAAGTCTTTTGGTGGCAAAAAATTAAAACTACATTGAATATTTTAAATAAATGATAAATCATTGGGAGAATACGGATTAGCCTACATAATCCAATAAACAAATAAAGAACTAGGCTCAGAAACAATAACAGTTCTGGATTTTCAAGTGGTGGGAGCTAACAGTTCATCTTTTTGGATGGTTTGGCATCAATCTATTTTCTGCCATATTATCATTTCTTTAGAGTCAAAAATCTCAGGAGGGAGACTAATTATCCTAGCTTGCCTCATATGTCTGCACCTTCCTTGATTTTTATACTTGAGCTTGGATCCTAAGTGTAACTTTATTAATCAGAGTATTTGATTGAAATTTCCAATAAGACTACAAACAATGAGGAAGAAATAATCTGAAGAGAATCTGATGCTATCATCAAAAGAATGGGAAAGTGATATGAAATGCCCCAAACTATAAATATCCTGTGTAATTACTAATAGCCAAGTGTTTTATTTCTCATTTGATAGTATGCTAATGGTGGATATTTCTTCCATCATTTCCTTCTACTTATTGGAGATAATTGTTACAGAGTAAATGATAATTTTTTGTTATTTTTGAGAATAAAATAACTCAGTTTTATGAAAACTACAGATAAACAATTATATTAAAATGACACTTTAAATTAATATAATTATGATATAAACTATCCTTTTTCTTCTTTTTAAAATTTATTTTTTATTATGAAAAATAATGTCCAGAAACATTGAGTACTAAAAATCTTCTCATGACACTGTTTTACCAAAATTCCTAATGGAGAATATTTTATTTTCTGATATATCCTTCACTTCTTCATGATGAGGTGGATGAACCAATACAATTTTAAAAAATCCTGGACAAAAAAAAATCCATTCTTATTCTGAATTCATTGACTGGAGTGAATTCAGTGGTTACAATAAACGCACTGGCTGAGAATCAACCTCTCCTCAGCAGGGTACTGTTCAGGTCTTATTATTAGGTCACATATGTCTCTTGGATATCGGCACCATGTTTGAAGTCTCACACAAGAGGTCTGTATCACTTAAATTACACAGTGTGGCAGTGTTTGTTCCATGGGGACATAATCTTGAAAGAAGGGACAAAGTAAAAACGATCTGTTAGTATGTTATATGTGAGTACATTATTGGACTGTGCATGAGTTTGAAGGCATTGTAGCCCTTGTTAAAGAGTAATTCCTCTAGTGAAGCATCTGTCAATTCACTGTTGCTCCTGGTGCTGAGGGTGTCTACTCATTTTACCAAGTGTTGTAAGGTCAGGGCCATCTTCATCTGCTGTCTGGCTCAGATGTTTTGAACTGAGTTTAGTTGTTCTCTTCCACTTAAGCTTTATTTCTCAGCCTCAGGATATGTGGGGTACTTGACCATTTCTATTTTATCTCAGAGTTTGGGTCTAGAATTCATTTAAGTATTGATTTGAGTTAGAATAGTCAATACTCATGCTTCCTCCCATGAGTCTGACAAATTTTATATTCAGTAATGAGTTTGGCCTATAGAGAGTATACAATGTTTGTGAGAATTCTCTGAAAGCTTTAGTAACTTGCCTTTATTTTTAATACTATTAAATTTAAAAAAAATTATAGACAAGAAATATATGCTTACTGAGCATCCTTTAACATTGATTCAAATAGAAAGAAAAAAATTGCTATTTCAGAATAAAAGATTCCCAACCTGGAAGTTAAATGAAGTAAGGGATACAGCGTACCCAGTATAGAACAGAGTACTCGGTAGGCACTCAAAACTTTTGTTCTCTTATAACCAGCTTAGGCATATATTCCAAGGATTAATAAAGTGAATCACTGATATATTTATTAATTGCTGTTTAACAGTGTTATCACACATTTAGCTGTTTCAAACAACACACATTTATTACCTAACATTTTTCTGTGAATCATGAATCTAAGCACAGCATTGCTGTATACATTGCTATAGGGCCTCAAAAGGCTACACTTAAGATATTGGTCAGGCATAGGGTCTTATCTAAGGCTCATCAGTGGAAAAATTCACTTCCAAATTCATATGGTTATTGACAACATTCAGTTCCTTGAAGTTGTGTAATTGAAGACATCAAAGGAATGCTTCTATATACCAAGGAATGTCAAAGATAGGCACCACCTCCAGAAGCTGGGGGAGAAGCATGGAACAGGTACTCCCTCACAGCCCTCAGAAACAGCCATAATGCCAATACCTTGATCTTAGACTTCTAGGTTCCATAACCATGACATGATATATTTCTGTTGCTTAAGGCATCCAGTTTGTGGCACCTTATTATATCAGCCCTAGTAAACTACTACATGGTATGATTTTGTAACTTGCCCAATAACCAAAATGATTTCTAGATAGGGAAAGGACTGCATGGCAGGTTTCCTGAAGTCAAGTTTAGGGGGGTTTTCCAGTATGTAGTATCCAGAGAACACCACAGTTTCCAACAGCATTCTTTCAACATCTTTGATTTTCTGTTAGAGAAACGAAGAACATAGGTTGTTTAATGAAATTGTTTCTGTATTTTATGGGTTTCTCCTAAGTACTATATTATGAAAAGAAACCATTATTTTATTGATTAGTAGCCTGTGACTTAGAGGAGTATGTTTATAATGTTCTATAATGTTATAATGTTAGTTCTTATTTTAAGTTGGCATAATGCTTTTATTCTCAGAGAGGACATAAATTTATTTCTAAATAAACCATGTCAGAATGTAGTTAAAGTTCTAGTTTTCAGTGTAGTTACCTTTAGCTCAACATAATGGTTTGAATGGGATTTAGAATATACCAGTGTTGGGGCACCTGGGTGGCTCAGTTGTTAAGGATCTGCCTTCGGCTAAGGTCATGATCCCAGGGTCCTGGGATTGAGCCCTGTATCGGGCTCCCTCCTCAGCAGGAAGCCTGCTTCTCCCTCTCCCTCTGCCCCTGCTTGTGTTCCCTCTCGCTGTGTCTCTCTGTCAAAATAAATAAATAAAATCTTTAAAAAAAAAAGAATATATTAGCGTTTCCTAATCAGAGTTTCCTATACAGGAATTTTTCCGCCTATGTTCTATTACAACATTCTTAATGCCACATGAATAGAATAGAAAGGAAGAGTAGAATAGAAAATTTAAAAAGAAGAGAAGAGGAGCAAGGCTGGTAATTTCTAATTTATTTAAAGGTTTCATGTCAAAATTCATTGATGAATCAGTCTTTAATTTTTAGAATGTGTCTTCTTAAGGATTCAGTGCATAACCAATGATTAAGTTACAAAATCCCCTGTAAAATCTACTTAACTTACTTGAAATAAAGCTAAATAAGTAACAATTTGAAGCCTTGGTTCCTTGGCTTCAAATGTAGATTTAAGGATCGAGGAAGGAATGATAGATGTGGAAAGGATAGAAGTTTAAGATAAGAGGTTCAGAGATATCATTGATATAACCCAAGATTGCATTCATTTTATTTTCTTCCAAGGATTTCAGGAGTTCCTACACCACCGCTGACGCTGTTCACTTTTTAACAGAGTTTGCTCTTCTATCCGGCCCAATGGGAAGAATTAAAAATTTTCCCTTCAGCAAGGCTTTGAAGCAAATAAAAATCCATTAAAATTTTTTCTGCATTTTTCCTTCCTGAAACAATATAGAAGAAAGACTTAGTACAAGGATAATCCCTTTGCTTCCCATATCCTTCTCTTTCTCTGAAATGATATAAAGAAACAAAAATGTGGAGACAGAAAAACTGACAGGTTATTAAATTTTTCAAGGGAAGAGTAAGATTATTTTGTTTCCAGAAGAAACTAGGGTTAGATAAATTGCTTGGATATGTAATTAATGTGTGGGTGTTCTCTCATTTTTGCCATAATTTTTTAAAAAGAATATTTATACATTAATTATTCATAACAAGCAAATAGACAAACATGTAAAACTCTACAAGGTGCATGTGAAGAAAGAAAAAGCTATTGAACATTTACAAGGGATACTAAGAAGGGATTGATTCTACCCACCATAACGAAAACCTCTTGAATAATCTTTCTAAACACAGTATTCGACTCTCTTTTCCTGGCCACTGGAACCAACCTCTGACCCATTTTCACTCTTTCCTCATGCAGTGAAGCCACTTATGAACAATAAGGTAGCCCTATCCATGTGGTCTATCTTTGGTGCCAGCTGACTGGACTCTGAAGGCCCACCTCAAAAGATGGCTAAAGAAGTCATCCACATAGTCATGGTCGATCTTTCTCTTGTGGTCAGAGATGAGAGGCATTCTCTTATCATCTGCTAATTAAAATGCAATATTACAGATATTTTATGTTGAGTTTAATCATGATTACTAACATTGAAGAAGAAGAAGAAGGAGAAGAAGGAGAAGAAGAAGAAGAAGAAGAAGAAGAAGAAGAAGAAGAAGAAGAAGAAGAAGGAGAAGGAGAAGGAGAAGGAGAAGGAGAAGGAGAAGGAGAAGGAGAAGGAGAAGGAGAAGGAGAAGGAGAAGGAGAAGGAGAAGGAGAAGGAGAAGGAGAAGGAGAAGGAGAAGGAGAAGGAGGAGAAGAAATTGAATGGTCTTGTGAGCTATTGGCCACAAGACTGAAAAGATTAGTGAGGAGAATCCCCTAGAGTTGAACAGCAGTAGTGCTGTGTCCTTTGGCCTTCTTCAAAACACTTTCCTGCTAGCAAAGCCCCTACTCTGCGCCGAAGACTTGGGAGACTAGGAGAAGGGGAACCTGTGTCACAGACAGTTCTACATGGCAAAGAGAATTAAAGGAAAGAGAAGAAAGAATGCCCAATTTGAAGTATCTAAGAAAGAAGGAGTAATTTCTATAATCAATGGACAGTGACCTCTTTTTGCACCACACATGTACATGTGAAGAACACAAGTACATGTAAAGTAAGTTGGGGACTGGCTAGAGTATAGCATTTTCTAATAAGACTTTCTCTGATGCTAGAAATGTTCTATCTTTGTACTGTCCAGTACAGTAGGTACTAGTCACATGTGGGTTTTTTTTTAACATTTGAAAAGCAGCTAATATGACTAAAGGGTGAATTTTAAATTTTGCCTCTTTTAATAATTTAAATTTACATAGGCAACATGCCTAGTAACTACTGTAATTTATAGTATAGGTAACATTGCTTTCAGTCTCCTTCTTTCTCATTTTTTAAAGATTTTTTTTGTTTATTCATTTGAGAGAGGGAGAAAGAGAGCAAAAACACAAGCAGGGGGAAGGTCAGAGGCAGAGGGAGAAGCAGGCTTCCTGCTGAGTGGGGAGCCCAAATCAGGGCTTGATCCCAGGACCCCGGAAAATAACCTGAGCCAAAGGCAGACACTTAACTGACTGAGCCATCCAGGTACCCCACCTTCTTTCTCATTTTTACCAAATGCAATATATGCCTAATGCAGTGCAAATTATTGTGAATCATGAAAGAAGAAAAATAATTCCTTGACTCAGTGCTTTCCTGGCATCAAGGACCTTGCTCTTTAGTGAAGGAATGGGAGATTGTGAGAGAGGTTCCTGTATCAACGGAAAGTTGTACAGTCCTGAAGCAGTGCACAGGACATATATTTATGACAGGTATTTGGTAAAATTATTAATAAATTAATAATGAAAAAACATTTTGAATTTTATTAAAACAGAGAACAGACTCTTATTGTTCAGAAATTTAGGAGTGGCTTGACTGATAAATAAATATATCTATTTGTTTTAAACTACTAGGTTTAGAAGTTGTTAACAGCTTCCAATATAAACAACTATATAAATAATATATAAACAACTATAAAAATATATAAACAACTAGTACAGCTAACCTTTGAGCAATGTGGGGTTAGGGGCCCTCATTCTTGTGAGTCAAAAATCCACATATGACATTGACTTCCTAAAAACTACTAATAGCCTACTGTTGACCAGAAGCCTTACTGATAACATAAACAATCGATTACCACATATTTTGTATAGTATATATCGTTTATACTATATTCTTACAACAAAATAAGCTAAAGAAAAAATATGAATAAGGAAATCATAAGGAAGAGAAGATACACTTATAGTACTGTACTGTATGTATTGAAAAAAATCTGCATATAAGTGGTCCTACACAGTTCAAACCTGTGTTTTTCAAGGGCCAGCTGTACCTCTTTGTTCAAATATTTCATCAGCTATTTGGCTAACTCTGTCTCCATTCTCCCCTCCAACAGAGATCTTAGCACAGCATGGCCTGGAGAATGAGCATAGCCACTCTGTACATGTATCTGTACCAGTTCATTTTGGAGGTATCATAGGAATTGTGAGAAATGAGAGCAAGCTTCTGCTTGGAAGTTGAGCTGTGAAGTAAAGCAAGAAAAAAAAGTTTTGTTTTTTTATCTGTTCATGATGGGGTATGCTCCTACAAAGATAGAAATAATTATTTTGACCTTTTATCTACTTCAGAAACATTTGAATAATTTTATTTCATGTGATTTGCTTACCAATTTGTCAATAAGAGCTGTAGTTTTGTGAGTTCAAAGACTTTTGAGAACAATTGTAGGTAAAGTTTCAAAAAATGGATTTTGATACTGAGATTCTTAGAACCCTGAAGATATGACAAAAGTGTAGGTAAAATGCTTGCCATCCATTGAAAGTCAGTGAAAATAAAATCTACCAGGAGTTAAGACCTGGGTTGTAGGTTCACTTGTGTACCTAACTAGCTCTGTAACCTTAGACAAATTCCATAAACTTTTATCTAGTATAGGAAGATAACTAGAAGATACCTAAAATATCACCTTATTTTAAAGTTTTGATAGTTTCTTATTTGACATGTTTTGGTGAAAACTATCCAGATTAACATCTTTGTTCTGTTGGCCACATTTTAAAAAGAATATAAAAAACACTGGATTGGGACGCCTGGGTGGCTCAGTTGGTTGGACGACTGCCTTCGGCTCAGGTCATGATCCCGGAGACCCGGAATCGAGTCCCGCATCAGGCTCCCAGCTACACGGGAAGTCTGCTTCTCCCTCTGACCTTCTCCTCGCTCATGCTCTCTCACTGCCTCTCTCTCAAATAAAAATAAAAATAAAATCTTAAAAACAAAACAAAACAAACAAAAAAAAACATTGGATTGGGGTCCCTGGGTGGCTCCGTCCATTAAGTATCAGACTCTTGATTTTGGCTCAGGTCATGATCTCAGGGTTATGAGATCAATCCCCATGTCAGGCTCTATGCTGGGCAAGAAGCCTGCTTGGGATTCTCTCCCTCTGTACCTCCCTCCCCTGTCTCGCTGGGCTGTCTCTCCCTCTCTCTCTCTTTCCCCTCCTCTTCCTGCCCCTCCTTCCTCTAAAAAAACACAAACAAAATGACAAACAAAAATAAAAAACAAAACACTGTATTAAAACTGATGGAGAATGACCTTTCAACTTATTATTACAGTGAATTTTAAAGATATTAAAAGCTTCTTAAAATTTTTCATACTAGGACTGTGAATGGTGTCAGATGAGGGAATTTTTGTAGGAAGTCTTTTTTAAAAAGTTAAAGCAAGATCACGAACAAGAGTTAAAGATCAGGCAAGCTGGAATGCCTTAGAAACAAACTATTAAAATGAAGTCATGGATCAATTGTCAAAAGAACATTACAAGTAAAACCTCTATGAGGTACGATAGGACAATTTCTATGAAGCTTTTAAATATGTATAATCTATGACAAGAATATTGTTTCTTGGAATTATCCTACAGACGTAACCATTAGTGTAAATGTGGTATATGACCTAATTTGACATCAAATTAAATTTCCAGGCTAAAATCAACATTTAGCAGAGTCCTTCTGCAGCTAGAGTTCTAGATAGAAATTATATCACTAATTTGGGGTTTATCAGTGGCAAATAAGACCACAGAGACATGGGTTTCTCTAGCAACAGTGTTCCAGTATCCAGGCAGTAGTTTTGGGGGTATGATGGTACAGAGATAATGGTAGATACACTCATAATTTTAGTATCTAGTCACCAACTATATAGGCTACCGGAGATATTTTTGGCAATGGGTATGACATATTTCTGATCTTAATTTTTTGATATCTAGTTTTCATCTATGATGATGAGGTTTTTTATTCAAAATGCTCTAGTGGTGTTGTTATTTGTTTTCCCCCATTCCTACTTGTGTTAGAAGTGGTCTTTTTTCTGGAAGGGCAGTTCTGTGCCACATTTCCAATAGTTTTATAAGCATGTACATCCTTGTATTAAAATTGTTTCTGGGGGTACCTTGGTGTCTTAGCCAGTTAAGTATCTGACTCTTGATTTAGGTTCAGGTCATGATCTCAGGGTCATGAGATTGCCCGCCACAGTGGGCTCCACTCTCAGTGGGGAGTCTGCTTCTCTCCCTCTCCTTCTGCCCCTCCCCCAGTGCAATCTCTCTCTCTCTCTCTCAAATAAAATCTTTAAAAAAATAAAAAAAAAAGTTTCTGCTCTTGGATTGTGGTTTTTAAAAGCAGACCCTGAGGTAAGGATTCACACCCAAATTACTTATTAAGAAAATGCTACCAGAGAAAAAGTGAATGGAAAACAAGACAAGGAAGGGGATATATTAAAAAAAAAAAAGAACTATTTAAGTCAAAGTCATGCAAAGGTAGCTTTATCCTGGTTCCTGAGGAAACTTTATACAATAAGTTACTCTCATCCCTTTCGCCCATCTAGAGCATAAGATGTGGGCTTTAAGAAAAATAAAATAAGATGTGGACTCTCATACTTCTCTAAACCTGTAAATAATTGATTAATTGCTTTACCTGACAGGAAGGTTTTGGCCTTCTGGTAGTAGGCAAAGAGGATTCCACTACCCCATAGCAGTGCTCAGAGTAACCTATAGTTATTTATCTTCAAATGTATAGTGTACTGTACAAAACTGGAAAAAAGCAATGTGAAAGGATATGAGGTAATCTGCTAGAGTCTACTCTTTATCTTCTCTCTCAATCCCATGATATTTAGGATATGTCCATACAGCCATATATCATTAAAGATAGTCATCAGTCACAGTTTGTGAAGAAAATGTACAAAAAGAGGATCACTAGGATAATCTACAGGGTTTTCTGCTGCAGAAGGTCCCAAGGTATTCCTTTTCCTTTTAGATTTCCCTAACCAGTGGTTATCATTTGCACCAGTCTAGGCTGCTTGATGATTGGGGTGATCAATATCTATGTCAGAGAGAGGACTAAGATATCAGTTACCATATCCATGATTATAATAGCCTGTTCATAGGTAGAACTTGATATAAAAGCACCAAAAATGCCCCAGTGATTACCGAGTTCCTAATGCACCCTCCTGTCCATGACTAGAAAGAAGCAAATCTACCTCTTTGTGATGATCAGGGTGAAATGCCTCTGCCAGCTTGGTAACTCCTTTCCTTGGCAACTCTTCTACTGGGACAAAAAGTCTAAAATGACCAAGTAACATCCATAGGTTTGTGATTAGGGGAGTTCTTCCTATCTCTTGGTGGACATATTTCTCCTCTGAGAAACAGAACTTCTAAAACTATAGAAAATAAACAGATAAGACAGATTTCTCAAGTGGGTCATGTCAAGGGACTGAGAATGAAGTCCCTTGAGACTGAGAATGAAACCTCTCCTTGGTTTGCAGACCCAGAGATTCCACTGAATACATGAAAATATAATGTTGTTTCATCATAGCATATATTGTGTGGTGACTTTTTGTATAGGGTCATTTCTAAAATGGCATCTTATAAAATTATTGAGAAACAGAAATAGCTTTGGTTTATGTTGACTGTATAGAAACTGTAAGTGAGAAGCACTTAAAAGATTTGCTTATTAATTTATTTTAAATGGCAGTAATAAATCCATTGCACATAAACATAAATAGCATGTTTTATGGGATATAGCCATATTTCCCCAAAAAATAATTCTCTGAAAGTGTCTTTGTGATTCCCAGAAAGATCTTCTATGGGTCTGCTGCTGAGGCTTTAAGAATTCTTGTTCTAGATTTTTCAAGAGTCCTGAACCACAAAAGCTTCAATCAGACAGGATTTTTGAAACCATCACCTATATGAAAGTGGGATATTTTTGTTTTCCTTTTACTAATTTATTTCTTTGGTTTATAATATTATACCTCTATGAAGGCATTATGTTGATGAGGGGTTTCATAGTTTTGAAAAAGTGTGAGGGTGCCTCGGTGGTTCAGTCTGCTAAGCATCCAACTCCTGGTTTCTGCTTAGGTCATGATCTCATGGGTCCATGGGATGGAGCCTGGCCTCAGGCTCCACGCTCAGCAGAGAGTCTGCCTAAAGATGTTCCCCCACTGCCCTTCTCCCCACTTGTGCTCTCTTTGTCTCTCTCTCTCAAAATAAGTAAAGAAATCTTTAAAAAAGTAAAAATTTAAAAGTGTGTAAAACTTTGGCATTGGCTAAACAGTTCACTTATAATAACACTTAGATTAATGTAAAATTATAGAAATGTTGATCAAAATACAATAGTTGTACTATAAATATGCTTGCAAAAATGTTTACTTTTTAAGGGTATTAGTAAACTATAAAATTAGTAAAAGTGTGATAATGAAACATATACACTTCAAAATGTTTATAATTTAAATATTCAATTAACTGGAATCTTTAGTAATGATGTTGCCAGTTGATACTTTCAAATTTTTAAAGTGTATACAACAGAGTTTTAAGACAACAAATAATTTGTTTTAAGGTATGATTTGAAGCAAAAAATACCTCTTCTGATGAGTAAATGCTCAACTGTCTTTTCATTCCATAATATAGGGGGATTTCCTCAATGGAAAAACTAAGAACCAAAAACAACAAATCCAAAAACATTATTTGAGAGACAGAGAGCTCTAGCTTCTGTATTTAGTTTCCTGTTAGTTCCAAAAATCCTACCATAAAGACACCAAAAACGGTAAAACCATACAAGAACAGTATTTTATTCATTCATCAAATATTTACTGATTACTTCTAATGCAGCACAAAGCATTCACTTTTGTGAGATGACGTATATTCTTATTAAAATGTGCAATTTTTAAATAGTCCATTTTATTTATTTATTTATTTATTTTAACTAATTTTTTAAAGGTTTTTTTTTGTTGTTGTTGATATATTTTTTAATTTATTTATTTGTCAGAGAGAGAGGGAGAGAGAGCGAGCGAGCACAGGCAGACAGAGTGGCAGGCAGAGGCAGAGGGAGAAGCAGGCTCCCCGCCGAGCAAGGAGCCGGATGTGGGACTCGATCCCAGGACGCTGGGATCGTGTCCTGAGCCGAAGGCAGCCGCTTAACCAACTGAGCCACCCAGGCGTCCCAAAAGT
Organism: Mellivora capensis; assembly: GCA_004024625.1. Taxonomy (NCBI): domain Eukaryota; kingdom Metazoa; phylum Chordata; class Mammalia; order Carnivora; family Mustelidae; genus Mellivora; species Mellivora capensis. The sequence goes on from PISX010017609.1 coordinate 20,636, forward strand.
CCATTTTAATATTTGAAGAAATAATCATTACCATAATCATGCTACTTAGCTGAAAATTGCAGTTGGGGTTCAACAGCATGTGTTTTTCTCCTTGAACTAACAAAACTGCCCAGGGGAAAGAGTGTCATCTTCCACCATGTCTGCCTTCAGGGTTGGACACTGAGAAACCATCACTTTTGTGCAAAATTATTGTTTTTAGATTAACCAGAATTCTGTCAAACCACTCATCCTTGATTTATCATCTTGCCTTCATCACAATTTCAGAGGATGTTGCAGGTTACAAAAGAGGGGTCAGACTGGCAGTGGATGTCACAGCCTTATTATAAGAATGAACTATGCACATTTAGCAGATAAAGTGGAGCTCAGAACAAAATATTTTATAACACAGGATCTGCTCTATGGAGCTAATATACACTCTTGAAAATGATACAAAACAAGAATTAGAAAAAAAAAGTTAATTAATTGCCATTCTCAATATGATTCAAAAGGCTATTTCCTCCTTCTAGTTTATTGTATATAGATACCATAAAATATATATACTCATTAAATCAGGGCGCTAAGGTGATCAATGACATGTGATTAGGAATAGAGAAAACCTAAATTTTGAGCACTGTCTCAGGCATACAAGCACTACAATTGTGGCAAACTAATCTCTCTAAACCTCAAAGTTCTATGTCACCTACCCCATGGAGGTGGTAAAGTGATTGAAAGAGAGAATGCATGCAAAGCTTGTAAGAGATCATAGCACATTTTATACAATAAATGGTGGCTGCTTTTGTTGTCAGTTGTGATGTCATTATTAAAGAATGAATTTACATTTACTCTCAATGCATTCATTTTTTGTCTTTATAAATCCCTAAGATATTATTGCACATATACACACTCACACATATACCATGCAGATGGTATTTGAGTATTACAGTGAATTCTAGACATGTTTTCATTTATATACACTTTCTTTCTCTGCTGTCTTAACAATGTTTATTTCTTCCTGCCTGCAGCCTGTACTTAATGTATACAACATGTATGACTCACCAAAGAACATTATTATGTTTACATTCTTCCACTCATGCTTTCATTTCTTGGTAATTAATCTTAACAGCTCTGGCAGCAAGGTTATACTTTACTTATTATTTCTACACAAGTTTTATTTCTCTGCTATGCATTTTTACTTAGAACAAAATAAAATTAACCAGTAATATGAAAGTTACATTGAGAAAAGAGGAGTTGAAATGAGAGGATATTTAAGATTTAGCAACAGAGCTAGATTCTTCTACATTTTGGGGAATTTCCAAAAAAGTAGAAATATTCCATATTTTTAAAAATATTGATTAAATTATAGTATTGTAATAGTTAACCGAAAAATGACAGTAAACTTAATCAAAAAGATAATTATATCTCCCCTACACATGCCTTAAGTTATAAAATATCATATCAGGGCACCTGGCTGGCTCAGTGGGTTAAAGCCTCTGCCTTTGGCTCAGGTCATGATCCTAGAGTCCTGGGATCCAGCCCCACATTGGGCTCTCTCCTCAGCAGGGAGCCTGCTTCCTCCTCTCTCTGCCTGCTTCTCTGCCTACTTGTGATCTCTGTCTGTCAAATAAACAAATAAAATCTTTAAAAAAATAAAATAAATCATATCTTCAGATAAATGTTACAACTATCAGAAGCCATCAGTTAGGATTAATGAAAGGAACAAACAGACAAATCTCAAAGTCAGGATAATAGTTAAGAGAGCAATTAGGCTTTAAAATAATTATTGGGAGCATTCTATATTATGACAATGTTTCTATGATTTCTGTCTCTGTGTCTCTCTCTATATGTAGGTGTATGTGTATTTGTCTACTTATGGATAGCTACATATTTGCATTTAATCCTCAGTACACCACCACAAGGTAGGTACTCCTTTAATTGACCTTTAGAGGAACAAAAGTACAGAGAGTTTAAATAGTACACCTGGATCAAACAGTGGGTGTTATAGGGTGGATTTAAGCCCGTTTTCTGACCCCAGCACCTGGGTTTGAAGCACTGGTTGATTTATTTTGGTATAGTCTATAATGTGAAAATATCCACTATGAGTGAACATTGCAAAATTCATATGAAAGATTACTAAGTAGGAAAGCACTGATATGAGAGCATTAGTGGAAGTGAAAAATAGGAAACCTGGTAAAATTTCTCTTCATATTTGGCAATGTATCTTATTCAAAATTCATAGCAGCAATATCCACAATAGCTAAACTGTGGAAAGAGCCAAAATGGCCTTCAACAGACAGATGGATAAAGATATAGTCCATATATACAATGGAATATTACTCAGCCATCAGAAAGGATGAATACCCAAGCTTTTGCATCAACATGGATGTGACTGGAAGAGATTATGCTTAGTGAAATAAGTCAAGCAGAGAAAGTAAATTTTTATATGGTTTCACTTACTTGTGTAAAGTAAGGAATAACATGGAGGATATTAGGAGAAGGAAAGGAAAAGTGAAGGAGGGAATGTCATAAAAGGAGGCAAACCATTAGAGGTGGTGGACTCAGAGAAACAAACTGAGGGTTTTAGAAGGGAGGGAATGGGAGGATGAGTGAACCTAGTGGTGGGTATTAAGGAAGGCACATATTGCATGGAGCACTGGGTGTTATATGTAAACAGTGAATCTTGGAACACTCCATCAAAAACTAATGATATGCTGTATGGTGACTAACATAACACACACACACACACACACACACACACACACACACAAAACAAACAAACATAAAACACACTAGGTTTTAATCCCAGGAATGCTATTATTAACATCTAAAACTGTTCAATCAGGCTTTATGAAAGGATGCTTTAGAATAATTTAACTGGTATTGTTATTAACCATGAATATTAAAACATAATTGTTAGATGAAATGTTTTGATCTAACTGACTGGTTAGTTAATGAGCTAAATAATCTGTTTAATGAATACATTAAATTGAGTATCTGAATGTCAAAATCTATTAAAAAATTTTATTATATGAATCTTTTAAAATAAAACACATCTTTTGTGAATTTAAGTGCATGATCTTAGTTTTGGTTTGACATGTTTCATGAATTTGGGGACTATTCTCCCTGTTCTTACTTCTCACTTGTATAAAACTAACAAATTTATTCTCAATAATTAATTCTAAAATAATTTCTGTTATTTTGTGTATATTCTGTCCTGAAATTTGCCCATTTTTTCCATAAAAAGTAGTAACAGAAAAAAAAGTAATATCAGGAGCATTATAACCTGGATTTTAAAAAATTGGGGTTTACTATTTAATGATTAAATGGATTAAAGAATACTGATTACTATGCAGTTGATTAAAATCAACATGTACATCTTTTTTAGCAAAATTTTCCCCTTGAAAATGTTTTCAAAAATCAACCAAATCAATATGTCCTTTAGGTAACTTTCAACATATGTGATTTCTCTCTTCCATATTTTTTGTTATCTACTGAACCAGTTTTGCTGGAAAAAAATAGTATAAATAAACCTAGATCTTTAGACAAAATTAAACCTTAATGACAGATAGTGATACTGGAATTTTTCCAACTTGATTTTACCTTTCAATGGGATTTTCCAAATCAACTCATTGTTAATCTCTTTTTTATCTTTTTTTTAAATATTTTTTTAATTTCTTTTCAGCGTAACAGAATTCATAGTTTTACACCACACCCAGTGCTCCATGCAATGCGTGCCCTCCATAATACCCCACCACCAGGCTCCACCCCCCGCCTCTTTAAAACCCTCAGGTTATTTTTCAGAGTCCATAGTCTCTCATGGTTCATCTCCCCCCCAATTTCCCTCAACTCCCTTCTCCTCTCCATCTCCCCATGTCCTCATTGTTAATCTCTTGAAAAGAGGCCATTTCTTAAATTCATAGACTAAAGTGGACATTTTTACCATATGAGGAAATCTAGGAGCTTTGAAGACCCCTAATCTCTAGGATGAAGGCACTGAAGCTAAAGATTAGATGTTGGAGATTGCATTTTCTTTCCTTACAAATATATGCAAGTTTTATATTTCCAGCATGCATTTGGTGGCACATAAATGACATTGTTTGATGTCATAATATTGCTTTCTTTATTTATTTACATTGATTTGTAAACACTGTCAAATCTGTTTCATACTTAGTGGCAGATTTATTTTTAAAAAATGTGTATAGTATTGCTCATTCCATGTGTTCTTTTTGCATGGTTATTTTGTCATCCTTTCCATGGAGAGGTTAGGTCAAAGCCTCCTCTCCCTGAATCTGTGTGGGCTTGTCATTGTACTGCCATGACACCATGGGACTTTTGGTATTAGTTTATAAAAGGTAATACAACTTCCACTGACTTTCTTAAGACCCTTATTTTTAGAGCCCAACCATCGTGCTTTAGGAAGTCTAAGTAGTTACGTGGAGAGGGTATGAGTAGGGGTCCATCCAGCAGGAGTTTCAATCAAAAGACATATGGATGAGGAAACTTCAGATCTAACAGCTCCCAGCTGTTAAGTCACTTCTAGTTTTCCAGTTTTTTCAACTGAAACTCCTGATATGGACCCAATGGTTCTCCACTCAAATTGCTGACTCACAGTATCTTTGAGCATTTTACTTTTTAAAAAAATTCTACTTATTTTTTAACTAGGCTCCACACTTAGCATGGAGTCCAATGTGGGGCTTGAATTCACAACCCAGAGATCAAAACCTGAGCTCAGATCGAGTCACTTAACTGACTGAGTTATGCAGGCACCCCATCTTTGAGCATTTTAAATGGTTATTTTTGTGCCACTAAGATTGAGATGGTTTGTTTCATAGAAATAGAGAGCTTGAGCTCATCTCAAACAATTGAGTAATTTCTTTAGAATTATTCATCTTTCATGTGCTTCTAAAATATTTAAGGAAAACAGTTACATCAAACCAGACCTTGTAACACAGGTTGAATCATCCTGTGATTATCACTGTCTTGGAAGAATTCTTTCCAATCAATCTTTTAAGGGTTAGTCATATGGCCAAACATATTGGAGGGAGAAATTAAAGTTGCAAGTAATTACATAAGTTGACATTATGTCATAAATTTATATAACCAAAAGTCAAATATTTTTTTTCTTATTTGTGATATTGTAGTGTTTGAAGATCTAATAAGGGCATTTCAATCTGCTTAGACTTTTATACATAAATAGCCACACATTTTTCTTCATATCTTGATAGGCATGTGTAGAATTATTATATGTAGTTTTTTTTTACTTGATTATACACTTCTCCCAAAGCAAGACTACATGCCACTTGACACAATCTTTTTTTTTAATTCAATTAATCACTAGTTTTTGATGTAATGTTCAATGGTTCATCAGCTGTGTACTCTCAACATATTTCTAAGTCTCATCCATTTTTATTCATGGGCTCTGGAGTGGCCTTCATAACATCTGACTCTTTTGGCAGGTAGAAGCCATGGTGTTTGCCTTCTGAAATAGAAGTCACCTGAGTATAAGGTCTTCTTGTATCTTAAGCTATAAATACTGCTTACTGTAATTGCTTTCTTAAGTATTAACTTGACCTTGATTTTTGTCTCACTTTGTTCTTTCCATTAATCTCAACTGATTGTTTCCACTGCTGGTTCTTTCTTGATCCCCAATTTATGACAGTTCCAATTCTGAAGCTTCTTCAGTGGACCATTATTTGTTTCCTTCTTTGCTTGGAGTCTTTGGTCTTGGTGTCTTGTTATACAGAACTAACATAAATCAGACAGGAAGTCCAGTTAGGGATGAAGCAAGGGAATTAAACATCTTTCTCATTAATATAACATCTTAGTTAATAGTTTTTTTAAAAAGGCAGTTTAAAAGCTGTTGTTTTTCCATGTTATTATTTGTTTGGGCATGAGCACAAAATGAGAATAAGAGACTCATTAGGCAGTGAAAATACTTTAGCACAGCTACTTCACACAGACCTGCATTTGAAAGTGAAATTTGCCACATTGCAGCATTGTCATTCATTCCTAACACCACACTACTCTCTCTACCTTGATCTTTCTGCTCTTTAGTGGCTGGCTGTTCTTTCTTAAATTGAAATTGCACAAAAACCTTCATGCAATAGATCACCAATGTTTAGAAATAGGAAGCTAATATATTATGATAATGCTGGCCTGAATGAAGCTTTTTGATGTTAGCTGGATATAACTTCTGAGTCCTCCTCTGTAAAATAGACATAACCACAGTTTCTTATGCCATCAGGTATTTATAAGGATTAGATCATAAAAATTATATAAAATGCTCAGTGAAGTCCCTGGCATGTTGATGAGTTCTCAATAATTTTTTTACTTCTATTATCTCAAGGAGGTAAAACAGAGCACTTGGAAATATGACCCATTGGGTTAATGATTTTTCAGTCTCTTTTCCCCACTAAGAGCACCATACCACCCCCAGGAATGTCTGGAGTCTGCTAGCCTATTTCATTGGTTCCATCTATTGGAATGTAAACCCAATTCTTCCTATGCTCATAATGGATAGAGTCACTTCATGGCTTTTTCGTCTGCACTGACTTCCGAAACTATATGCTGTCCTCCTACCAGCTTTGCCACTAAAACCCTATCTCTTGGATTTGTACTCTCTTTCTAGCCAAGAACACAAAATATGCCTTCCTTTTATAAGATTGTGTTCATTTAGACAAGGAGGAAAATACAGGAAAGTTTGGAACAGAAAAATTAAAGCATATATATTTTTGGCTTTTTTTTGTTTTTTTTTTCCTTACATCCATGTATTTAAGCAATTTGCCTAAAATACAGTATATACTATTATATATGACAATAGTATGTTCTAATATACTTTTTTTTTGCCCGGAAGTAGTATATACAGTTTCTCCCAACTTGTGCACCTGTTAGCTTGTTTCTGTTTTTCCATCTGAGGTTAATACTCTGGCTTGAATGTAGCTTGGTCAATTTTCTGGCTTCCCCTTAACTTTGTTTCAAGTGCCCCTCACTCTTCCTTTTCATTGAAAAGCGACTGCATCTTTTCAGATTCAAAACATGCACAGTGTTGCTGCCCTTTCCAAAATTAATACAGACTCTGCATCTGTTGCCCTAGTTCCTTATTTGATGTGAAGTGGATATTTGGAGCTTCAAATAATTATGGGCAAGTAGCGGGGGAAAACCTCCTTAAGCAGCCACCCGTTTAGATGCTAAGCTCTTTACCTGAAGACCTTGGATGAACATCAGGAGGTTCTTATGCAAAAGCTGGTGGGGGTAGGTGAGAAAGGATCCCAATGTTTATACTAGGTTCTCCACTTTAGGTTCATGACTTAAGAAATTTCAGGACCTACCAGTCTAATAATAATTATTCCCAAGTGAACAAGATTAGAAGTAAAAGTTAGCAAGGATTCTGTACAGCACCAAAATATCTGATAAAACCAATGTATCATAAAAACATTAAATATATCATCAATTTATAAAATATAGTGGGAATTAAGAATTCTGAGATTACATATATTTTATTAAGAAAAAATATTTTACAAAAAAAAGAAAAAATGTTTCTCATAATGGAATTTGATTCAAATAATCAATTCACACACATATACAATGTATATAAAATGAGTTAAATATGATGTACTTTAAATAGCTTACAGAGTAGCATAGGTTGTAGGCAAATTTATAATTAATTACTGTGGTGATACATGAATAGGATGCATGAAGTGTTAAATAAAAGTAAGCCAGAGTGTGATGAATGCACAGGTTTTAAGTAACCTTTAAGACAACAGGTTTTGAAGTAACCACTGAATATAGAGGACAATAATTATAATGTCTTAAAGGGTTAAACAAAAAAAGGCTAGAACTATAAATATAGAATACATGTTGGAAGAGAGGTAATGCAGTCATCTTTCTTTTTTTTTTAAGATTTTATTTATTTATCAGAGAGAGAGAGAGCACGAGAGAGCGAGCACAGGCAGACAGAGTGGCAGGCAGAGTCAGAGGGAGAAGCAGGCTCCCTGCTGAGCAAGGAGCCCGATGTGGGACTCGATCCCAGGACGCTGGGATCATGACCTGAGCCGAAGGCAGCTGTTTAACCAACTGAGCCACCCAGGCGTCCCTGCAGTCATCTTTCTTATGGAAGATTAATTTCTACTGTTTTTATTTTAAGTAAAACTCTAAAAAATATTAGGATAAATTTAAATAAAAATATATAGGACGTTGGGAGATGAAGAGGAGACATGAGCTGGGGGAAATTGGAGGGGGAGACGAACCACGAGACACTGTGGACTCAGAAACAAACGGAGGGTTTTGGAGGTAAGAGGGATGTGGGGTTGGATGAGCCTGGTGGTATTATGGAGGGCATGAATTGCATGGAGCACTGGGTGTGGTGCATAAACAATGAATTCTGGAATACTGAAAAGAAATAAAATAAAATAAAATGTAAATATATATACATTGGATATGTAATTTCCAAACTATAAAGAGAAAAGATAGTGAGGAAAAGTAATCAAAGCACAGATGAAATTTGGTGAAACAGGAAGTTAGATGCAGTTGCATAAACACTTTTTAAACAGTTTTTAATTTGTAGAACAGTACTTTTAAATCTATAGATTGCATATCAAAAGGAACTTTCCCATAGAAAAAGAGGGGAAATAGAAGTGGAGGTCAGAGATTAAGGAATTGGATGGTCACTCGGAGTTACCAAGTTGTTGCACTTAAAACAAGTTTAGAGAAAACCTTTGTTTATTTTGGCTAGTAATATCCACCATGCCCCACTTATGACCCACTCATATTCTTTGAATGTTAAATGAATTTTGCTTTATTTTGTACTCTAAATGCATAAATTATTCCTGTTCTTTTTATACTCAGAGAAGTAACTGTTAGATGAATTTCTATCAAATGATTTTCCGTACTCTGAACTGGAAATCTATTTTCCCTTTTCCTCTTTCTCCCTAACACCATGCTTATGATTATCACCACTATCAACATTATCATGATCATTTTACAAGAATTTTATTAACAAAATATTATTCAATTTATTGCACCCTTCTCTAACCACACTGGAGTGTAGTAGTGTTTCTGTAAACAACTGGTTGATGTGGGAATATAATTTCATTTTGACATTGTATCAACTTTTCTATTCAAAAATTAAATTTATGGGGCACCTGGGTGGCTCAGTGGGTTAAGCCTCTGCTTTTAGCTCAGGTCATGATCTCAGGGTCCTGGGATGGAGCCCCACATCGGGCTCTCTGCTCAGCAGGGAGCCTGCTTCCTTCTCACTCTATCTGCCTGCCTCTCTGCCTACGTGAGTTCTCTCTCTGTCAAATAAATAAATAAATAAATCTTTGAAAAAGACAAAAAACAAAAAGAAAATGAAACTTATTTATTAACATAAACCTTCAGAACCACCACCATAAAAAATTGCCTTACATATTTATTGTGTTTTATAAGATGTGTGAAATGTTTTCAGGTTGTTATTTTATTTGATTAATATAAAGTCTTATGAGATAATAAACTGTATCATTTTTATTACTTCCTAACTGATGAAGTTGAATTTAGGGGGAAAAAAACCCCTAGTAAGCCCAAAGTCACATAGCCAGTATAAAAACAGAATCTTCTAATGTCTAGTTCACATAGTAACCTCAAAAAAATGATTACAAGTTTTTTTCTCTTCCTTATGCTCAGTACTCAATACTAATTTTCATTATCAAAGTGTCTCATGTCTTTTTTTTTTTTTTAAATTTCTGGCCAACCCTTGAATTTAATTGTAAACTCACTGGGAGTGATACAAAATTAGAAGTAGGAATATCATAGTGGAATTTTTAAAAGTTGTTTTTGTTCAGTCCTTAAGATTGTAACCTAAGCTTGAATTGCTGAAATTGTCTTATGTCACACTCTCTGAAGATTGTGAAGCCATATTGTCAACTAAATAAGTCTATTGTGTTTAACAGCTTTGTCCAAATTCCACTTAGAGATATCTTAACCCCAAGTAATGTATTGCTGCCATTTCTTGTGTTACATTTACTCTTTCCTTTGAGCTGAGCCCAGTGTCAGGTAAATACCAAGCATTCAATAAATGCCCTGTTTTTATTTGTTTGTTTGTTTTTAAAGACTTTTGTTGGATTTCTTCTGCACTATACTGATAAAAAATGCTATAGTGCTCACACAGTTGTTCACAGACTTCTCTAAAAACTTGCGTTCTGATGTGATGAAGCAAGATTTTAGTTTTTAGCACTTAACAATAGGATTATTCTTTCCAAAATAAAATATGATTTATTTGAGGGTGGCCTTAAAATCAACAACCCAATATATCAGCCTTAATGTAAAGAGCATTTACAAATAAGTAATGGCAATATTATGGATTTAAGTAATCTTTGTTTCAAGGCAGGCTTGTCTTTCTCATTCCTATTCCTAACTGTAAGATAGTTCAATTCAACCTATGCTAATCATCTCCAGAACTGAAAGCGTGATTTTGCTTCCTTTTCAATTCAAAAAGATATTATAAAAATTAATGTAAAATATAGGCATGAGTAAGACAAGTAAGATATAGACAGAGAATGTTGGTTTAAATGTAAAATGCATTGAGTTATCTTGTTCTGTTTCTGTCATCGGTTATCTCCTAGGCATTGATAACCTCTTCCAAACCTCAATTAGTTTGATATAGACTCTTGAGTGACCTGGAGCCATTTCCTTTTCTCTCTTTCCTTAGAGTCAATCAGATGCCTTTATGTGCCATCTGATAGCATCTTGACTGCACTTATTTCAAGCTCCTTTGGTGATGTGTTTAACTCCTGCTGTTTCTGAGGGGACTGTCTGTGTGGGCTTTGCCCATCTGTAATAAAAGTGACCAGAGGTTCATGATTCAGAGAACACCTCTCTCCCATTGTGCTTTTTAAAAGTCTTAAGGGAAATTCTGTTTCACTTTAAATAATATGTTGAGCATTGTGGTCAGGGTAAGGAGTATTCTGATTGGTCAAATCTGGGACACATGCCCAGTTTGCATCAGAGTGTGTGTGTTGGGGGTCATGGAGAGAAGGGGAGCTCATCCAAACCACATTGAATTAGTTTCTTACAGAAAAGCTGTGTTACCAGAAGAAAGGGAGAAAATATTTCTAAATAATGAAAAAGTTAAATTTCAAAATCTGTCATTTCTGGTAATATAAGTAGAGAATGGAAACCATAAGAAAACAGTGTTGCAGTAGACAGTCTGCTACCTGCACACATCAGAGATCTGATTCGATTCTCCAGACTTCTCTGGGACAATTTATCCATCTCTGCAGAGACCCAAATGAGTCATGGTTGTTCTCTAAATGGAATATTCCATTCCATACCATTCCTTCACCCCAAAATTCCAATGGTCGCAGTGTAAGTCAATTCTTTATTTGAACAGAGTGGGGAATGTCAGATGGCATACTCACTGGGAATACCTTATACTGTCAACAGTGATGCAATAAATGTCTAACACATGGACTGTTAGGACTGGAATAAACCCTCCTGTGAGTTGGGAAGTTTAGAGAATAAGTTGCTGTTACTTACTGTTAAAGCAGTTAAACTAACCTAAGGGCTCCCTGTCAACTCTGCAAATGAATGACTAATGAGATGCTCTGGAGAAGTCAGAAGATTCAGTCTTGCAATCAGAGAAGAGGAGGCCAATAGTTAGTTATTAAAAAAAAAATCACCTAGAGTCCAAGTGTAAATTAAGAAGTCTTGATTTCCTATGACTTGTCTCTAGTGATACTCAAGAGGGCCTTTACTGATTGTCAGAGCCAGCAAACTTTTATTTATATCCTGTTAGGAACACCTAACACAGGACCATCTATGCACTGTTTTAAGCATTGGCACAGCAGAAGCTCTACGATAAAAGGATGATGTCTCACAGCATCCAGATAATAGACAATCTTTTATGGTCAGTGAGATAGGGAAACTCTTTTGTAAGTTATGCTTAAAAGAAAAATTGGTGTGGTCGAGTATAGTGCTGAACAGTCTATGGAAATTACCAAAATTTAATACATAATAATGTATTTGAATTTCAAAGTAATACCTACTAGCTTTCTGATACTAATTAGTCTTTGGATAACACTGTTATTCAAATCCCAGTGAATTTCAGTCCTGATATAATAACATTCAAACTTCTAACTGGGCCTTTTTTTTTTCCATGTGGGTACTAACTATACTTCCATCTATAGTAATCCAAACCAGAAACCTGTGAGTGATCTCCCTGATACCTACATCCAACAATATTCCATTCATTAATAATTTCAATGTAGCTCACACTAATGTAACAAGTATGCAGATTCTGATTCCTAAGAAAGATTTATAGGACCCAAATGACAATGCTGGCAAATCTCCAGTTTATTGCAAAAAAAAATAAAGTGCAATAAAGACACAGCATTAAAATAAGGATATGCATCACAGCCAAAGCTTCCTCACAGCAAAGTATTTGGAGAGGCCAGGTGTAAGCTCCTGCCATCCTTCATTTGTAAGGGACAACTCATGACAAATTTCTTACTTGACTAAGAAACAAACAACATATGAGTGGAACTCTTCAGAGTAAGGGGACACCGAATTTAGTCTCACTTGGGGTTCTTCATATCCTACTGGTCATGCAGGCATATTCTTCACACATAGCAGGGGTCTTACCAATACCAGGGGCAAATCACTAGTCTCATTGTTATCTAATGATGTTTAGAAGATGGTACAAACCGCCCTGAAAATTCTAAGATTTAGGCTACCAAACAACACTATTAATTAACATGTTTCATGCTGCTTGGAAGTCAGTACCAAGCAGGTACATTTATAATTTTACTGAAATAAAAATAAGTTCAAGCCTGCTGGAATTAACCCTCACAGCACAAAATTTATTCTCCTATCAAACAAAGTTTCAATATCTTAGTATGTTATCAAGATCCACTGTGACTGGTATCTATTAGATTCTTAACCCTCAGCCTTATAATCTGTGCTATGTCAACAGTGAATTGACTGCTTCTTTCTACATACGCACTACCACTTCATAAATCTATGCCGAGTTTCTTTTTGTGTTTATCAAAATAGGGGACAATGCATCTTGTGCTATTTGTCACCAGGAAACCTCTTAGGGAAATGCCTGCTACTTTGGGGTTTCCAGAGCATTTACTATGTAACTCAGAACTTCCAGCCATGAATTTGACTAATCTTTGGTATATGATGCAATTTAAGTAGATTGTCTTTTGGCCTTTATGTAAGAGCAGATCGAATGATATCCAAAGTATCTGTGCTGGGTCAGGCTATCTCAAAGAGCCTATGGAAAGCCCTGCTTTGACATAGGAGATTCACATTACAGATTTTTTAAAACTTAATTTAATTTTATTTTTTCACCACTCCCAGTGCTCCATTCAATACGTGTCCTCCATAATACCCACCACCAGGCTCACCCAACCCCCTAACTCCCTCCCCTCCAAAACCCACAGTTTGTTTGTCAGAGTCCACAGTCTCATGGTTTGTCTACCCCTCTGATTTCCCCCACTCATGTCTCCTCTCCATCTCCCGAAGTCTTCTGTGTTATTCCTTATGCTCCACAAGTAAGTGAAACCATATGATAATTGACTCTCTCTGCTTGACTTATTTCACTCAGAATAATCTCCTCCACTCCCATCCCTGTTAATACAAAAGTTGGGTATTCATCCTTTCTGATGGAGGCATAATACTCCATTGTAATACGGACCATATCTTCTTTATCTATTCATCTGTTGAAGGGCATCGTGGTCCTTTCCACAGTTCAGTGACTGTGGCCATTGCTACTATGAACATTGGGGTAGAGATGGCCCTTCTTTCACTGCATCTGTATCTTTGGGGTAAATACCCAGTAGTGCAATTGCAGGGTCATATGGTAGCTCTATTTTTTTTTTTTAATTTTATTTATTTATTTGTCAGAGAGAAAGAGAGAGAGAGAGAGCACACAAGCAGCGGGAGAGGCAGACAGAGAGAGAAGCAGGCTCCCTGCTGAGCAAGGAGCCCCATGTGGGACTCAATCCCAGGATACCGGGATCATGACCTGAGCCAAAGGCAGCGGCTTAACCAACTGAGCCACCCAGGTGTCTCTGCTAGCTCTATTTTTAATTTCTTTTTTTTAATTATAATTTTTTATTTTTTCCATTAACATATAATGTATTATTAGCCCCAGGGGTACAGGTCTGTGAACCTCCAGGTCTACACACTTCACAGCACTCACCATAGCACATACCCTCCCCAATGTCCATAACCCAACCACCCTCTCCCTACACCTCCCCCTGGCAACCCTCAATTTGTTTTGTGAGATTAAGAGTCTCTTATGGTTTTTCTCCCTCCCCATCCCATCTTGTTTCATTTATTCCTTTCCTACCCCCCAAACCCCAGAAGTTGCCTCTCAACTTCCTCATATGAGAGAGATCATATGATAATTGTTTCTCTGATTGACTTATTTCACTAAGCATAATACCCTCTAGTTCCATCCATGTCATCACAAATGGCAAGATTTCATTTCTTTTGATGGCTGCATAGTATTCCATTGTATATATATACACCACCTCTTCTTTATCCATTCATCTGTTGATGGACATCTAGGTTCTTTCCATACTTTGGCTATTGTAGACATTGCTGCTATAAACATTTGGGTGCACGTACCCCTTCGGATCACTACATTTGTATCTTTAGGGTAAATACCCAGTGGTGCAACTGCTGGGTCATAGGGTAGTTCTATTTTCAACTTTTTGAGGAACCTCCATGCTGTTTTCCAGAGTGGTTGCACCAGCTTGCATTCCCACCAACAGTGTAGGAGGGTTCCCCTTTCTCCACATCCTTGCCAGCATCTGTCATTTCCTGACTTGATAATTTTAGCCATTCTGACTGGTGTGAGGTAGTATCTCATTGTGGTTTTTTTTTTTTTAAGATTTTATTTATTTGACAGACAGAAATCACACGTAGGCAGAGAGGCAGGCAGAGAGAGAGGAGGAAGCAGGCTCCCTGCCAAGCAGAGAGCCCGATGTGGGGCTCGATCCCAGGATGCTGGGACCATGACCTGAGCCGAAGGCAGAGGCTTTAACCCACTGAGCCACCCAGGCGCCCCTCTCATTGTGGTTTTGATTTGTATTTCCCTGATGCCGAGTGATATGGAGCACTTTTTCATGTGTCTGTTGGCCATCTGGATGTCTTCTTTGCAGAAATGTCTGTTCATGTCCTCTGCCCATTTCTTGATTGGATTATTTGTTCTTTGAGTGTTGAGTTTGATAAGTTCTTTATAGATTTTGGATACTAGCCCTTTATCTAATATGTCATTTACAAATATCTTCTCCCATTCTGTCAGTTGTCTTTTGGTTTTGTTAACTGTTTCCTTTGCTGTGCAAAAGCTTTTGATCTTGATGGAGTCCCAATAGCTCAATTTTTGCCCTTGCTTCTCTTGACTTTGGCAATGTTCCTAGGAAGAAGTTGCTGTGGCTGAGGTCGAAGAGGTTGCTGCCTGTGTTCTCCTCAAGGATATGGATGGATTCCTTTCTCACATTGAGGTCCTTCATCCATTTTGAGTCTATTTTCGTGTGTGGTGTAAGGAATGGTCCAGTTTCATTTTTCTTCATGTGGCTGTCCAATTTTCCCAACACCATTTGTTGAAGAGGCTGTCTTTTTTCCATTGGACATTCTTTCCTTCTTTGTCAAAGATTAGCTTACCATACAGCTGAGGGTTTATTTCTGGACTTTCTATTCTGTTCCATTGATCTATGTGATTTTTGTGCCAGTATCATACTGTCTTGATGATGACAACTTTGTAATAGAGCTTGAAGTCTGGAATTGTGATGCCACCAACTTTGGCTTTCTTTTTCAATATTCCTCTGGCTATTCAAGGTCTTTTCTGGTTCCATATCTATTTTTGATTTCTTAAGGATTCTCCACACTGTTTTCCAAAGTGACTGCACCAACTTGCATTTCCACCTACAGTGTAAGAAGGTTCCCCTTCCTCCATGTGTCTATTAGCCATTTTTATGTCTTCTTTGGAGAAGCGTCTGTTCATGTTCTGCCCATTTTTTGGCATGGTTATCTGTTTTGTGTGTGTTGAGTTTGAGGAGTTCTTTATAGATCTTGGATATCAGCCCTTTGTCTGTAGTGTCATTTGTGAATATCTTCTCCCATTCCGTGGGTTGCCTCTTTGTTCTGTTGACTGTTTCCTTTGCTGTGCAGAGCTTTTTATCTTGATGAAGTCCCAAAGTTCATTTTTGCTTTTGTTCCTTTGCCTTTGGAGACATATCTTGAAAGAAGTTGCTGTGGCTGATGTCGAAGAGGTTACTGCCTATGTTTTCCTCTAGGAATTTGATAGATTCCTGCCTCACTTTGAGGTCTTTTATTCATTTTGAGTTGATCTTTGTGTATGGTGTAAGAAAGAATGGTCGACTTTCATTCTACACATAGCTGTCCAATTTCCCAGTACCATTTATTTTAGAGACTGTTTTTTTTTCTCACTGTATATTTTTTCCTGCTTTGTCAAAGATTATTTGGCCGTAGAGTTGGGGGTCCATTCTGGGCTCTACTCTGTTCCACTGGTCTTTGTGTCTGTTTTTGTGCCAATACCATGCTGTCTTGGTGATCATAGCTTTGTAGTAAAGTTTGAAATCAGGCAACGTGATGCCCTCAGTTTTGTTTTTCTTTTTCAACATTTCCTTAGCAATTTGGGGTCTCTTCTGGTTCCATACAAATTTTAGGATTGTTTGGTCAAGCTCTTTGAAAAATGCCAATGGAATTTTGATTGGGATGGCATTGAAAGTAGAGATGGCTCTAGGCAGTATAGATATTTTAACAATGTTTATTCCAACCCATGAGCATAGAATGTTCTCCCATCTTTTTGTGTCTTCAATTTCTTTCATGACTGTTCTGCAGTTCTTCAAGTATAGATCCTTTACCTCTTTGGTTTGGTTTATTCCCAAGTATCTTATGGTAAATGGAATTGATTTTCTCATTTCCTTTTCTATATTTTCATTGTTAGTGTATAAGAAAGCAACTGATTTCTGTACATTGATTTTGCATCCTGCCACATTACTGAATTGCTGTATGAGTTCTAGTAGTTTAGGGGTGGAGTCTTTGGGTTTTCTGTATAAAGTATCATGTCATCTGTGAAGAGAGAGAGTTTGACTTCTTCATTGCCAATTTGAATACCTTTTATTTCTTTTTGTTGCCTGATTGCTGTTGTTAGGTCTTGTAGTACTATGTTGAACAACAGTAGCGAGAGTGGACATCCTTGTCATGTTGCTGATCTCAAAGGGAAGGCTGTCAGCTTTTCCCCATTGAGGATGATAGTCGCTGTGGGTTTTTCATAGATAGATTTTTTGAAGTTGAGGAATGTTCCCTCTACCCTTATACTTTGAATAGTTTTAATCAAGAATGGATGATGTATCTGTCAAAAGCCTTTTCTGCAACAATTGAGGGAACCATGTGGTTCTTCCCTCTTCTCTTATTGATTTGCTCTATCACATTGGTTGGTTTGCAAGTGTTGAACCACCTTTACATCACATGGGTAAATCCCACCTACTGATGGTGGATAATCTTTTAAATTTACTGTTGGATCCTATTAGCTAGGATCTTGTTGAGAATCTCGGCATCCATATTCATGAGGGATATTGGTCTGAAATTCTCCTTTTTGGTGGGGACTTTGCCTGGTTTAGGGATCAGAGTAATGCTGGCTTCATAAAAACAGTCTGGAAGTTGTCTTTCTGTTTCTATTTTTTGAAATAGCTTTAGAAGAATAGGTATTATTTCTTCTTTGAATGTTTGGTAGAGTTCTCCAGGGAATCCATCAGGTACTGGGCTCTTGTTTTTTGGGGAGGTTTTTGATCACTGCTTCAATTTCATTACTAGATATTGGTCTATTCAGGTTGTCAATTTTTTCCTGATTCAGTTTTGGAAGTTTATAGGTTTCCAGGTTGAAGATTTTTATGTTCTTGGAACAAAAGTCTTTGCACCTTTTAATTATAGCTCTTTTTCTTAGGAAAATTGCTTCTGGTTAGATAATAAACTTTGAAATCTGCTGTACCTGACTTAACAGCAGGAAGTAATTATGCAACTCAAAACCACCAAATAGCATCTGGATATAGTTTCATTTTCTTAGATAGAAAGTAAAGCAAATCTGACAGCACCAAGTGATAATATTATATTCAGAGCCAGCCTGAATATGGCCTGGGATCACATGTAAATCGCACAAGATTATTGTTCACAATAACCTTGCCTGAACCTACTCATTGACATCTCTCCTTCAATTAACACATATGACCTTAAGAAATGATCCCTAAAACAACTTATATGAGCATGAAGAAACAAGAACCTGACTTTGAGATGGCCCTGTATGATTTAATGTCAATAGTCAGAAATGGAGAAGAAAATTTTCCTAAATGACTATTTTATTGTCCACGTTGCATGGAATAGATGACACAGATCTTCCTATACATGAGTATAGATCTAAATGTCAAAAGTTGCATAGTTAAAAAATAGGGGTATTTGTGACAAGGTCTGGTAAAGAGGTTTGTGGGAGAACCATTTGGAACAATTTCAGAGTGTAAAAATAACTGTGTTCAACTTGAATGCTTGTCAACAGGACCACATAGAAGAACTCTCCTATTCAATAGGTCGGCCTCCTGTGTTAGATATCACCCATTGTTGCTTGCAATCTCTCTTCAAGCTCTCCAATATTTGTTCCTTATCAAAAGAATTAAAAGGATAAAATTTACATTTTTTATAATCCTTAAAACTTAAGGTTGTGAGTGAAAGTTTGATTCTGACAGGGAGAGGCAGCTTTGTGATATTTGAGAGACTGAAGTGAAGTAGAAGTTATTTTCTGATAACTGTGGTGTTGGCAAGCAACTTCTCACAGACAGACAAGTTTGCAGTAGTGAAGCTCCATGTTCTAATGTTTAGTCAACAACTTTGTGAATATTTGGCAGTTGTTTGGAGCACCAGTAGAGCAGCCCTTCAGATTAGCACCAAATCCAGTATTCCAGTTAATTCCCGTGACTTTCTTTCCTCCATTTCTTTCAATGATTTTATAAGCATCAATTTTCCTCTTTTAGATCCTTTTCTCCTTGAAATACCCAGAGTTGTTTCTTTTTCCTGTTTTTTATTATTGACACACACATTCCTTCTCTACTCTCTCAGGACTTGTTTAATATTGTTTTTATTAAATAGTTAAATTTCCAGGGATAAAGACTAAATATATATTCAACATATGTCTCCTCCTTTCACCAAGCTTCCACCACTACTGAGTGCCAGTGCTCCAATGGCAGCAACTCACCCTTAGATTCTAAACCGTTTCCTTATGCAGAGCAGACAGTCCCAGGGCAGCATTACATTCCTTTCTTTATGAATGGTCAGAAGTTATCCTTACATGGGGGCAAACTAATTTTTAATTTGACTTTCTTTTCTGCCTTTCATGCTCTTCCTATAATCATCATTTTATTTTCCCTGCTCCCTTACATCAAACACTAGAAAATCATCATAAATTAGATCACTCAAACTATATTAACTTTTTTTGTTGGTACTTGTACCACTATTTATTTGTTCACCTATTGTAATGTACTATTCACTGTTTTGTTTATGTTTTCTCAAAGGTCAAGCTCTTTTAGGTTTGTGTGTATGGGAGACAGAAACAGAGACAGAGAAAGGCAGAAGTATGATAGGGATAAATCTTTGAAACAGAGTGAAGAAAAAATGCAGACAATGTGGTCCCTTCCTTTGAATAACTTGTGATCTAATAGGAACCATAAAACACCCTCCCCCAAAAAGAGGTAATCCCTCCAATAAATAATAATATTATAAGTAATTGGGGAAACTAGAGAAAGGAAACAAAATACAATAGAAAGAAGTTAATCTGATTTGGAAAATCCCCCCCCAACACACATACACTTTTTGGAGAATTTCTCCCATTTGAAGAAAGTAGGGGGAAAATTAGCATAGACACAAAATGCAAGGACATTGATCTCTGAAGCCTAAACTCTTTCCTAATATTCAAATTTGATCACACTTTTGGCAAAAAAGAGAACCAAAGATAAAAAAGCAATTTCAGTCAAAAACTTTATCATTCTAATTCATTATGACTCTACTTACCTCAGTAACAATACAAATGAACCAAAAATATAATTCATCTGTTTTGATATTATTTTCTCATGATAGTTATTTTAGTAAAGTGTAATTATAGTAATCAAAGTCCAAAATGAAATTATAGTGGGTTAAAATTTCTTCAGATATAGGGATTTATATAATCTTGACAATCGGGATATATAGCATTTTTCCTAACTTCTAGGGCTGTAATTAGTGCTATTAAAAGAAGAAGAAGAAGAAGAAGAAGAAGAAGAAGAAGAAGAAGGAGGAGGAGGAGGAGGAGGAGGAGGAGGAGGAGGAAAAGAGATTGCTGCTGCCTAGGTGCACCTTGCTAAGTTCAATTATTATTCTGTGGTTCAACTTTGCTCTATAGTTTTTATTAATTTAACTCTTTGTTTCTATGATGATAAAAATAATCTTTTAAAAATATATGAAATATTTGGTGGGGAATTAAATAAACAACACAATTCTCTTGGAGAAGAAGAAATGTTTTCTTTCTTTTTTTTTAAAGATTTTATTTCTTTATTTGACAGAGAGAGAGAGAGAGATCACAAGTAGGCAGAGAGGCAGGCAGAGAGAGGGAGAAGCAGGCTCCCTGCTGAGCAGAGAGCCAGATATGGGGCTTGATCCCAGGACCCTGAGATCATGACATGAGCTGAAGGCAGAGGCTTAACCCACTGAGCTCAGGTGCCCCAGAGAAGAAACACTTCCATATAAACTTTTTCATTAAATATTATACATTAACACCTTCTTAGAACTAGGTAGAATGGCAGACAAATTGTCTTCCAGGTATAGTAATGACAATACTGCTCTCCTGCAACTTTGGTAAGCCAGAGAATGCCCTGAATCATTTCAAGCAATGCAGTGTTAAGAAAGTTTTGTATTATTTCAAGAGAAAAAGATACATATTCAAGGGAAGTATATCTTTGGGCTATTCTCTTTCTTGCCCCCCACCTTTTTGAGTTTTAAGAGAAATAGAGTGCAAGTAGATGTGTGGGGCAGAGGGAGAGAGAGAATCTTAAGCAGGCTCCACATGCAGTGCTGGGCCTGATGCAGGGACTGATCCAACTATCTTGAGATCATGATCTGAGTTAAAATCAAGAGTTGGGTGCTTAACCCACTAAACCACCCATGTGCCTCTAAATTTCTTTTAAAAAGGTGGAGGGAAAAGGCCTTCTTATGAAATGTTTTATGCTTGTCATATTAAATGCCCAAACATCCATTATTTTCTGTATTAAAACTATACCCAGAGCTGGAGCCCAAAGACATGATCCCTTCTCCTTTTGTGGAGGAGATGTATTCGTATAAGTTGAGCCATTTTTGGGTGAACTGAAGTTTGATTTAGGGCATTTTAAATCTGGTGACAGTTACACCCAACAGTTCTTGTAGCAATTTTTCAGGATTTTCAAGGTCATCTATTTTGTCTTTTTCTTTCCTACCAAACTTTTCTATAACCTCCCAACTCTAGATAATTAGTTATTTAGCATAAACTATCTCCTTGAAGAATTTTTTGTCATCAATAATCTGAAATTCAGTTTATTTAAGTCCACTTTCCCATTTTATACCTGACAAGTGCCAATCACCAATTCTTGACTGTCTTGGAATACTCTCCACTTTGTGCCCCTACACTCACACCAAACATGTCAGTAAGCCCTTTTTTGTGTGTCTCTGCCTTCCTTCTTCTATCTCTCCTCTGATATTCAAATGCTTTTTTTCCCCCTCCCAAGTCTAGTCCAAGTCTTCTCTCCTGAGAAGGAAGCTTCTTTAATTAAATTAATCCATTCAAGATAACCAAAATCTTAAATTCTTAGTGTCAGTTTCCAACAAATTCATAAAATTATTCAATCTGTTTATTGTTTTTCTAACTGCTTTTATGCATTATCCTTGAATTACTAAACAATTGTAAGCTTCTTTTTTAAAAAAATTTTTTTATAAACATATTTTTATCCCCAGGGGTACATGTCTGTGAATCGCCAGGTTTACACACTTCACAGCACTAACCATAGCACATACCCTCCCCAATGTCCATTACCCCACACCCCTTTCCTGACCCCCTCCCC
This sequence comes from Mellivora capensis, assembly GCA_004024625.1. Taxonomy (NCBI): domain Eukaryota; kingdom Metazoa; phylum Chordata; class Mammalia; order Carnivora; family Mustelidae; genus Mellivora; species Mellivora capensis. Next base: position 42,730 of record PISX010017609.1, read on the forward strand.
TCAGCAACCCTCAGTTTGTTTTGTGAGATTAAGAGTCACTTATGGTTTGTCTCCCTCCCAATCCCATCTTGTTTCTTTTCTTCTTTTTCTACCCCCCTAGTCCCCCATGTTGCATCTCCACTTCCTCATATCAGGGAGATCATATGATAGTTGTCTTTCTCTGATTGACTTATTTCACTGAGCATGATACCCTCTAGTTC
>PISX010017610.1:0-42921 GCA_004024625.1 Mellivora capensis
TCGAGTACAGATCCTTTACCTCTTTGGTTAGGTTTATTCCCAGGTATCTTATGGTTCTTGGTGCTATAGTAAATGGAATCGATTCTCTAATTTCCCTTTCTGTATTTTCATTGTTAGTGTATAAGAAAGCCACTGATTTCTGTACATTGACTTTGTATCCTGCCACGTTACTGAATTGCTGTATGATTTCTAGTAGTTTGGGGGTGGAGTCTTTTGGGTTTTCCATATAAAGTATCATGTCATCCGCAAAGAGAGAGAGAGAGTTTGACTCCTTCATTGCCAATTTGGATACCTTTTATTTCTCTTTGTTGTCCGGTTGCTGTTGCTAGGGCTTCTAATACTATGGTGAACAAGAGTGGTGAGAGTGGGCATCCTTGTCGTGTTCCTGATCTCAACGGGAATGCTGTGAGCTTTTTCCCATTGAGGATGATATTTGCTGTGGGTCTTTCATAGACAGATTTTATGAAGTTCAGGAATGTTCCCTCTATCCCTATACTTTGAAGCATTTTAATCAGGAATGGATGCTGGATTTTGTCACATGCTTTTTCTGCATCAATTGAGAGGACCATGTGGTTCTTCTCTCTTCTCTTATTGATTTGGTCTATCACATTGATTGATTTGCGAATGTTGAACCATCCTTGTAACCCAGGGATGAATCCCACCTGGTCATGGCAGATAATCTTTTTAATGTGCTGTTGGATCCTGTTTTCTAGGATCTTGTTGAGAAGCTTAGCATCCATATTCATCAGTGATACTGGTCTGAAATTCTCCTTTTTGGTGTGGTCTTTGCCTGGTTTGGGGATCAGGGTAATGCTGGCTTCATAAAAAGTGTCTGGAAGTTTTCCTTCTGCTTCAATTTTTTGAAACAGCTTCAGGAGAATAGGTGTTATTTCTTCTTTGAAAGTTTGGTAGAATTCCCCAGGCAATCCGTCAGGTCCTGGGCTCTTGTTTTTTGAGAGGTTTTTGATCACTGCTTCAATCTCGCTACTAGATATCGGTCTATTCAGGTTGTCAATTTCTTCCTGGTTCAAGTTTGGGAGTTTATAGTTTTCCAGGAATGCATCCATTTTATCTAGGTTGCTTAACTTATTGGCATATAACTGATGATAATAACTTCTGATGATTGTTTCTACTTCCTTGGTGTTAGTTGTGATTTTCCCTTTTCATTCATAATTTTATTTATTTATTTTTTAAAGATTTTATTTATTTATTTGAGAGAGAGGCAGTGAGAGAGAGGATGAGTGAGGAGAAGGTCAGAGGGAGAAGCAGAATCCCCGTGGAGCTGGGAGCCCGATGCGGGACTCGATCCCGGGACTCCGGGATCAGGACCTGAGCCGAAGGCAGTCGTCCAATCAACTGAGCCACCGAGGCATCCCCATAATTTTATTAATTTGAGTTTTCTCTCTTTTCTTTTGGATTAGTGTGGCCAATGGTTTATCGATCTTATTGATTCTTTCAGAAGAATCTGAGAGAGGCATGTTAAGATCGCCTATTAATGTATTCATATCAATATGACTCTTTATCTTGATTAATAGTTTTCTTATGTAATTGGCTGCTCCCATATTGGGGGCATAGATATTTACAATTGTTAGATCATCTTGGGTGGATAGTCCCTTTAAGAATGATGTAGTATCCTTCTGTATCTCTAACTACAGTCTTTAGTTTAAAATCTAATTTATCTGATATGAGAATCGCTACCCTGGCTTTCTTTTAAGGCTCATTGGCATGAAAGATGCTTCTCCATCCCTTCACTTTCAGTCTGGGTGTATCCTGAGATTTGAAATGGGTTTCTTGTAGACAACATATGGATGGGTCCTGTCATTTTATCCAATCTGCATCCCTGTGTCTTTTTATGGGCACATTTAGGCCATTCACATTGAGAGTGATTATTGATAGATGCGTTTTTATTGACATCGTGTTACCTTTGAAGTCTTTCTTTCTGTAGATTGTCTCTATATTTCTGTTTGATGATATTCTTAAGATTTTTCCTTTTTTATAGAACCCCCCCTTAATATTTCCTGCAGTGTCGGCTTGGTGGTCACATACTCTTTTAAGCCTTGCTAGTCTTGGAAACTCTTTATCTCTCCATCTTGAATGTCTCTCTTGCTGGATAAAGTATTCTTGGCTGCATGCTCTTCTTATTTAGTGCCCTGAATATATCTTGCCAGTGCTTTCTGGCTTGCCAGGTTTCTGTAGACAGGTCTGATGTTATTCTGATGGGCTTTCCTCTGTACGTAAGGAGCCTCTTTGTCCTAGCGGCTTTCAAGAGATTGTATCTACAATTATGATTTTTCAATTTTACTATCAGGTGCCTTGATGATTTTTTAGAATCTATAATCTTGGGGTAGAGGCTGTTCTGCCTCTAATACATGAACGCTGGTTCCATTCGCAAGATTGGGAAAATTTTCATGGAGAATTTGTTCCACTATATCTTTTAGACTTCTTTCTTTCTCCTCCCTTACAGGGATTCCAATAATTCTGACGTTGGAACGTTTCATGGCGTCATTTATTTCCCTAATTCTGTTTTAGTGGTTTCTAAGTTGTTTGTTCCAGGCTTCCTACTGGTCCTTTCTCTCTGTTTGTCCTCCAGATCACTAATTCTATCTTCTGTCTCAGTTACCCTAGCTTTTAGGGAATTTAGATTAGATTGGAACTCATTGAGAACATTGTGGACATCATCCCTGGTGGCTTTCAGTTCTGCCCTAATCAATTCCATTTTGTCATCCATGGCTTTCTCCAACCTAGTTATTGCCTGGATAATTGTTTGCCTGAATTGCCTTTCCGACAGATTGTCTATGTCAGTAGCCATTAGCTCTGTTGCAAAAGGCCCAGCCTCTGAATTTTTCTTCTGTTGGGCATTCCTCCTCCTAGCCATTTTGGTGAGAGATGGCTGAATGGATGTAGCTGGATATATCAACCGTGGTGTAGTCGAGGTGCACCCTGGAACGCTTCTGAGCAATCAAGAGTCCCCACCCAAAGGAATGAAAAAAGAAAGAGAGAAAAAAGAAAAAAGAGAGAGAGAGGGAGAGAGAGGGAAAAAAAGAAAGATAAAAGAGAAGGCCCAGTCCAAATGGGCCCCAAGGTAAGATTTATGAGGTAAACAAGCAAAAACAGACAAACAAAAAGACTGACAAAAGTAGATGACAAGAGAAAAAAAAAAATATATATATATATAAAAGCAAGACAAAAAAAAAAGAACCTCCTCAGAAAGAACCCCAAGTATAAGATTTATATACTACCAGGACAAACACAAATACACAGAAACACTGGCGGAAGAAAAAGATGGGAGAGTGGTTATAAATTCTCAGTGTGGGGGAGGAAGGTTATTTTGATTTTTCCTGGATGTATCTTGATATCTTTGTTAAGGGATTCAACTTTCCTAAGTTAAAGGGGGAACACAAATTGGTTTACCTATAGGGGTAGCATTGATTGGGGAAAGGGGATTACCTTGAAGTTTAACTCTATATGAATATTAAAAAATAAAAATAAAAAAACTAAACTAAACTAAAATGACATTTAAAAAAATTTAAAAATAGAAAAGCAAAAAGAAAAACTCAAGTATATGTATCAAAATGTTCAGGTTAAAAGGTTATTATGGAATTTGATGTACTGGACATCTCACTTTGATGGTGAATAGGTTAAAAATTATCTATAAAAAAATGAACCAGAATAGTGGGAATGAATTAAAAATAAAAGTTGTATCTATGAAGTAGTGGTGCTTGTTCTCTTGTCTTTTTTTCCCCTCCGGTTGGCTTTCTGGGGGAGGGGCCTGCTGGTGGGTTTTCATGCAGTGTTCCCTGAGTTAAGTCCTCCCGCCCCCCTCAAGGGGGTGGGCTCTGAGGAAACCGGCTTTCCAGGCTTTTTTTTTTCTGGAGGTTTTGTTTGTTTGTTTGTTTGTTTGTTCACTTGTTATCTCTCGCCTTGTCAGCTTTGGATGGCTTTTAGAGGTTTAGAGGAAAGCAAACTGCACCCAGACCTCCCTCTCAGAGAGAAGCCTCAGTCTGCTCCCCTCTGGGTGCTGCAGAGCACATATGTTCCCCCTCGGCCGCTGGCAGAGCACGTTCCCAGTCGCGGTCTCTGGAGACTCAGGAACTCTTGCTTGTACCCAAAACCGTGACAGCAGTGGTTGTCTGGGCAGCTCCAGACCACCAGAGAGGTTCCAAGCAGCAATCGCACACTGAGATTTTCCTGCTGGCCCGGGCTGGGAGTGCTCAGACTCTCCAGGTCTGAGAGCGCTGGGCTAGCGCCTGCGCGCACCTCTCTCAATGGAGGGTGTGGGGTGCGACTCAAACTCTGGTAGCATGGCGCACGCATGGGGACTGCGCAAGGCTGTGGTTCTGCCGGCTGGCGAGGCTCCCAGCTCCTCACAGGAGCTGCACCTCATGTGCTCTCAGGTGTGCTTGTGGCTCAGGGACCAAGACCTGGTTTCTCCACCGCACTCTCTCTAGCTCAGCACCAGGGGTGGCTATCCTGGGTCGGGGGACTTAAGCCCCTCTCCCTAACCGTCCCGATTCCCACAATTTCCCCCCATGATCCTTTGCTTTTTTTGAGTGCTTTCTACCAGACTCCAAGTTACTGCTGGTCCCCAGATGCAGGGGACTCTCAGCTTGGGGTAAACTTTCCAATGGGTCGCTTCTGGTGGCTCCCTTCCCCATTTGTTTATATTCTGATACCAGTCTGCCCGACGTTCCTACTCGGCTTTACCTGCCCACTGGCTTCTTCTGCCCCTGTAGAGATCCAGACGTGTATAATTCTGATCTCAGGCTGATTTCATGGGTGATCGGAGTTCTTTGGTAGATTATCAGCTCACTTTAGGGTACAGGTTGAAATAGCAACTCCTCCTAGTTCTCCACCATCTTGTCTCCTCTCTTCCTCCATTTGTTTCATGAGTACTTTATAGTTTTCTGAGTACAGATTTTGTGCCTCATGGTTAGATTTATTCCTAGGTATCATATGGTTTTGGGTGTAATTCTAAATGGGATTGACTCCGTAATTTCTCTTTCTTTTGTCTTGTCAGTGTATACAGATGCAACTGATTTTTGTGCATTGATTTTATATCCTGACACTTTACTGAATGCCTATATGAATTCTAGCAGTTTTGGAGTGGAATCTTTTGGGTTTTCCACATAAAGTATCATGTCATCTGCAAAGAGTGAGAGTTTGACTTCTTTTTTGCTGATTCAGATGCCTTTTATTTCTTTTTGTTGTCTGATTGCTGAGGCTAGGACTTCTAATAGCAGGGAGGACAGCCCTGCCATGTTCCTGACCTTAGTGGAAAAGTTCTGTTTTTTCCCCCATTGGGAATGATATTTACTGTGGGTTTTTCATAGATGGCTTTTATGATATTGAAGTATGTACCCTCTATCCCTACACTGTGGAGAATTTTGATAAAGAAAGGACACTGTACTTTGTCAAATGCTTTTTCAGCATCCATTGAGAGTATCATATGGTTCTTATTCTTTCTTTTATTAATGTATTGTATCACATTGATTGATTTGTGGATGTTGAACCAGCCTTGCAGCCCAGGAATAAATCCCACCTGGTCTTGATGAATAATCCTTTTAAGGTACTGTTGGATCTTGTTGGCTAATACTTTGGTGAGAATTTTTGCATCCATGTTCATCAGGGATATTGGTCTGTAATCCTTTTTTTTGATGGGGTCTTTGGTTTGCAGATCAAGGTAATGCTGGCTTTATTAAATGAGTTTGGAAGTTTTCCTTCCATTTCTTTTTTTTGGGGGAACAGTTTTAGGAGAATAGGTATTACTTTGTCTTTAAATGTTTGGTAGAATTCCCTTGGGAAATCATCTGGCCCTGTGCTCTTGTTTGTTGGGAGATTTTTGTTGACTGCTTCAATCTCCTTACTGGTTATGGGTCTGTTCAGGTTTTCTATTTCTTCCTGGTTCAGTTTTGGTAGTTTTTACATCTCTAGGAATGCATCCATTTCTTCCAGATTGTCAAATTTGCTGGTGTATAGTTGCTCATAATTCGTTTTTATGGTTTGTATTTCTTTGGTGTTGGTTGTGATTGTTCCTCATTCATTCATGGTTTTATTAATTTGGGTCCTTTTTCTTTTCTTTTTGATGAGTCTGGCCAGGGGTTTATCAGTCTTATTATTTCAGAAAACCAGCTCCTAGTTCCATTGATCAGTTCTACTGTTCTTTTAGTTTCTATTTCATTGATTTCTGTTCTGATCTTTATTATTTCTTTTCTTCTGCTGGGTTTAGGCTTTCTTTGTTGTTCTTTCTCCAGCTCCTTTAGGTGTAGGGTTAGGTTGTATATTTGAGACTTTTCTTATTTCTTGAGAAAGGTTTGTATTACTGTATAATTTCTTGTCAGGACTGCCTTTGCTGTGTCCCACAGATTTTGAACCATTTTGTTTTCTTTATCCTTTGTTTCCATGAATTTTTTCAATTCTTCTTTAATTTCATGATTGACCCATTTATTCTTTAGTATAATGCTCTTTAGCCTCCATGTATTTGAGTTCTAACTTTCCTCTTGTGGTTGAGTTCAAGTTTCAAAGCATTTTGGTCTGAGACTATGCAGGGAATGATCTCAGTCTTTCAGTACCAGTTGAGACCTGATTTGTGACCTAGGATGTGATCTATTCTGGAGGGTGTTCCATGTGTGCTAGAGAAGAATGTGTATTTTTTGCTTTGGGATGGAATGTTCCGAATATATCTATGATGTCCATCTGGTCCAGTGTGCCATTTAAAGCCTTTATTTCCTTGTTGATCTTTTGCTTAGATGATCTGTCCATTTCAGTGAGGGGGCTGTTAAAGTCCCCTACTATTATTGTATTATTGTCGATGTGTTTTTTTGCTTTTGTTATTAATTGGTTTATATAATTGGCTGCTTCCATGTTAGGGGCATAGATATTTAAAATTGTTAGATCTTCTTGTTGGATAGACTCTTTGAGTAGGATATAGTGCCCTTCCTCATCTCTTATTATGGTTGTTGTCTTGAAATCTAATTTGTCTGATTGCCACTGCAGCTTTCTTTTGATGTCCATCAGCATGGTAAATTGTTTTCTAACCCCTCACTTTCAAGCTGGAGGTATCTCTGGGTCTAAAATTATTTTCTTGCAGACAGCGTATTGATGGGTCTTGTTTTTCTATCCATTCTGATACCCTGTGTCTTTTGATTAGGGGCATTTAGCCCATTTACATTCTGGGTAACTATTGAAAGATATGAACTTAATGCCATTGTATTGCCTGTAAGGTAACTGTTACTGTATATTGTCTTTGTTCCTTTCTGGTCTGTTACTTTAGGCTCTCTTTTTGCTTAGAGGACCCCTCTCAGTATTTCCTGTAAAGCTGGTTTGTTGTTTGCAAATTCTCTTAGTTTTTGTTTATCCTGGAAGTTTTTTATTTCTCCTATTTTCAGTGACAGCCTAGCTGGATATACTATTCTTGGCTGAGTATTTTTCTCATTTAGTGCTGTGGATAGGTTTGCTGCCAGTCTAATATTTCTGCCATTTTACGTTACAGACCTCTTGTCCTGAGCTGCTTTCAGGTTTTTCTCTTTGTCTCTGAGACTTGGAAGTTTTACTATTAGATGACGGGATTTTGACCTATTTTTATTGATTTTTGAGAGAGTTGTTTGTGCCTCCTGGATTTTCATGCCTGCTTCTTTCCCCAAATTAGGGAAGATTGGGCTATTATTTGTTCCAGATATACCTTCTGCCTCCCCTTTTCTTCTTCTTCTTCTGGGATCCAAATTATTCTAATACTGTTTCATCTTATGGTATCACTTATCTCTCATATTCTCCCTTCATGATCCAGTAGTTGTTTATCTCTGTTTTTCTTAGCTTCTTTATTCTCCATCATTTGGTCTTCCATATCACTAATTCTCTCTTCTGCCTCATTTATCCTAGCATTAATAGCCTCCATTTTTTATTACAACTCATTAATAGCTTTTTTTATTTCAGCTTGGTTAGATTTTAGTGCTTTTATTTCTCCAGAAAGGGATTCTCTAGTATGTTCTATGCTTTTTTCAAGCCCTGGTAGCATCTTTATAATGGTCATTCTGAACTCTAGTTCTGACATCTTACTAATTTCCCTATTGTTTAGGTCCCTAGTAGTCAGTATTGACTCTTGTTCTTTTTTTTTTTTTTTTTGAGGTTGTTTTACCTCCTTGTCATTTTATCCAGAGAAGAATAGATGACTGAGAGAACAAAATGCTAAAAGAGTAACAGTGACCCCAGAAAAATATACACTAGCTAAATCAGAAGAGACATGAACTTGGGTGGAGAAGAAAGAAAAGAACAGAGCCACACACTTGATTTTGGGTGCATTTTGGTCTGTTAGAAGAACTGACTCCTGGGGTGCCTGGGTGGCTCAGTGGGTTAAGCTTCTGCCTTTGGCTCAGGTCATGATCTCAGGGTCCTGGGATAGAGCCCTGCAGTGGGATTTCTGCTCAGCAGGGAGCCTGCTTCCCCTCTGCCTGCCTCTCTGCCTACTTGTGATCTCTCTCTCCCTCTGTCAAATAAATAAATAAAACCTTTAAAGAAGAAGAAGAAACTAACTCCCCAAATTTTAAAGAACAAAAAACTTGTACATATATACACAAAAATAAGGGTAAACATGATGAAATGATGGAATGTGACTGTAAAGATGAAAATGTAAAAAAGATTTTTAAAAAGGAATTGATAAGTTGGTTGAAAAAAAGAAAAAAAAAGAGGAGAATGTGATCAGGCTGGAGACTAGACTAAAGCCATATGCACAATTTAGGGTATAATTTGGTCTGTTAGAAGAAACTGTATCCCAAAATGTTTAAGAAAGAAAAACTTATATGTATTCAAAAAATAAGGTTAAATATAGTGAAGGTTTAAATTATGACTGTAACAATGCAAGTTAAAAAGAATTTTTAAAAAGGTATTGATAACATAAAATAGTTAAAACACATGAAAATAGGAAGGAGGAAAAATTTTTAAAAATAGAATAAGAAAAAAATAAAATTAAAAAAATTAACTTTGAAAGACTAAGGAGTCATGGTAAAAAACTGAATTCTATGTGTTGATTTCCCTTAGCTCTGGAGTTCTGTAGTTCTCATTGATTGGTGTACTTTGTCTTGGCTGGATGTTCTTGCTAATCTTCTGGGGAAGGGGCCTGTTGCAGTGATTCTCAAATGTCTTTTCCCAAGGCATAATTGCACAATTTTGCTCTTGGTAGCTCTTGTTCCCTGAACACTTTCCATACTGCTTTGGAGAACGAGAATGAAAATGGGGACCTCCCAATCCCTGGCCCAGAGGAGCGGAGAGCTCAGGACCCCACCCCTCAGTGCATCTTCAGAGAAAATCAGTCCATCCCTCCTGTCTCCCTGGTCTCCAGTCACACTCCGGGCTCAGCCAGCCTGTAACTGAGCATTTCTATCTCTGGCACATAGCCCCGTTTGGAGTCTCCAAACCCAGCAGATTCCTGCAGCATGCTCCTGTGCTACTCCTCCCAGGGGTGGGAGGAGGAACGGGACAGGTTTCCCTGAATCTGCTGCTTGTAGGGTTCCTGCTTGAAGAGTAGTGGCCCAACTTTGCTGGGGATTACTGTTTATGGCAACGCTGAGCTGAGAGCCCACTCTTTGTCTCTGTCTTTGCAGCCAGCTTCCCCTCTCCAATCCCTGGGAGCTCTGCCACACTCAGGCACCCCTTGTCTTTCTGTCACCCTGAGGGACCTGAGACTACACTGTCTCAGTGAGGGTTCCACCCCCCACTTAGTCCCTGGAGCAACGTCCCTCAGTGGAGCAGACTTCTAAGAGTTCCAATTTTGTGCTCCACTGCTCTACGGCTTATTGGGAGGTGCACCTCCCCCCATGGCCTATCTTCCTGTGTATTGCCTGGGATTCACTTTTCTGCATATTCTACCTTCCAGAAAGTGGTCAATTTTCCGTTCATAGAATTGTTATTCTTCCCTTTGATCTTCTGTTGAGTTTGTAGGTATTCAGAATGGTTTGATAACTATTTAGCTGAATTCCTGGGACCAGACAAAATTTAGGTCTCTTATCCTCTGCCGTCTTGCTCTTTTTTTCTTTTTGGTATGATACACGTGTGTGTGTGTGTGTTTTAATTTCAATTCCATTTGTTTATTACTATTGGGGAAGCTATTGACCTTTGTATATTTACCTTGTGTCCTGTGCCCTTCCTATGCTTGCCTCTTAGCTCCAGGAGGTTTTTTGAGTTTTTTGTTATTGTCATTTTTGTTTGGTAGTTTCTTTGGGGGTTTCTCGATAGACACCTCATCTGCAAATAAAAGCAGTTTTATGTCTTCCTCTCAATTCTGTATAACTTTTAGTTATTTCTCTTACCTTATTGCAGTAGAAAGTATTTCCAGTAACATGCTGAATAAGAGTGGTAAAGGAGGATATCCTTGCCCTGCCTGACTAAGGGAGAAAAGCATTTAGTCTCTCACCATTAAATATAATGTTGCAAGTTGCTGCAAGTTTTTCATACCTACCCTTTATGGTGTTAAGAAAAGTCACATGTGGTGGGTGAGCATTGGGTATTATATGCAACTAATGAATTGTTGAACACTACATCAAAAACTAATGACATGGGGCGCCTGGGTGGCTCAGTGGGTTAAAGCCTCTGCTTTCGGCTCAGGTCATGATCCCAGGGTCCTGGGATCGAGCCCCACATCGGGCTCTCTGCTCCACGGAGAGCCTGCTTCCTCCTCTCTCCCTGCCTGCCTCTCTTGCCTACTTGTAATCTCTGTCTGTCAAATAAATAAATAAAATCTTAAAAAAAAAACTAATGACATACTACTATTTTCTGGCTAATTGAACATAATAATAAAATTTTAAAAAAATAAATTAAAAAATAAACACACACAAAAAGAAAATCCCCTTCTACTCCTAGGGTTTTGAAAATTTTTATCATGAATGGGTATTGCATGTTATTTAATACTTTTCTGCATCTATGGATATAAACATGTGATACTCTTATTGGCTTGTTAATGTGGTCAAATAAATGGATGAAGGTTAAACCAGCATTACATCCTGGGATGAACCCTGCCAGGCCATGGTGCATAATTCTTCTTATACATTATTAAGCTTAATTTTGCTAATATTTTACTGAAGATTTTTTAATCTATGGTCATAGGTTATAATTGTTGTTTCTTGCATATCTTTCTCTGCTTTTAGATTACTGATGGCCTCAGAAAATGAGTTGCAAAGTGTTTTCTCCTTTTCTACTTTCTGAAAAAGATTGTGAAGTTTAGGAATTACTTCATTGAAGGTTTGGTGGAGTTCACCAGTCAAATTATCCGGGCCTGGCATTTTTCTTTGGAAGATTTTTAGCTACTAATTCAGTCTGTTTGATAGACACAAGTTTATTTAGTTTATCTTTTTCTCTTTAAATGATGTATGGTGGTTTGTGTCTTTCAAGGAATTGGTCTGTTTCATCTAAGTTACTAAATTTATGGGCATAGGGTTTTTCATAGTATTCTCTTATTATCTTTAGTAACTTCTTATTATCCTTTCAGTATTCTGAGATCAGTAGTGATGACCTGTCTTTTATTAGATGTTGGTACTTTGTATCTTTGCTCTTTTTAATTTTCTTCAGTTGGCCTTGATTGTTAAGAGTTTTATACATTTTATTGCTCTTTTTTCTGGTTGCTTTAAAAAATTTATCTTTGTCTTTAGTTCTTTGCAGTTTGAATATGATAATGGTAGGAGAGAGAGTGTGTGTGTGACATGTATCCTCTTTGGTGTTCTCTAAACCTCTTTGGTCTTTAGTTTGGTGTTTGTCATTAATTTGAAAAAAATGTCAGCCCTTATTTAACCGTTGATTCCAGAAAGTGGTGAAACCATATGATAACTGACTCTCTCTGCTTGACTTATTAACTCAGCATAATCTCCTCCAGTCTCGTCCATGTTGATACAAAAGTTGGGTATTCATCCTTTCTGATGGAGGCATAATATTCCATTGTATATATGGACCATTTCTTCTTTATCCATTCATCTGTTGAAGGGCATCTTGGCTCTTTCCACAGTTTGGCAACTGTGGCCATTGCTGCTATGAACATTGGGGTACAGATGGCCCTTCTGTTCACTACATCTGTATCATTGGGGTAAAAGCACTTTTATATATGTTATGTTTTTTGAGGCTTTTTATAATCCAGTTGTATAGAATTATTATTTTCCATGAGTTTTGAATTCTTGTTGGTATTCACAGAAGGTAAATGATTTGTCCAAAGGTATGAGGCTGAAACAGAGGAAAACATCAGGACTAAAACTTGGTTCTCATAGTTTTAACCTGCATGCAGACTTTTTCCCACTTGAGAAACCAGCTGCCTTTCACACGATGCTGACAGTCTGATATAAGTGCAGGCGCTATTTTTAGTATAAAAGAATGCACACCTGCCTCTCAGCTTCACAAAGTGTGCTTCCCAGAGCAACCTCTTGCCCAAAATGAGTGCTTAAAACTGTTGTCCATTGATCAGCTGCACCTTTCATATGCCCTGACTTTTTAAGACTGTACTGTTCAATGCAACAGGAATAAGCAGGAACAGATTTTGTAACATTTAATATTATTGGGCTTTCCTGGAGTTATAGGTGAATATTGGAATTCACTGTTTGTGCTAAGTTCTTGTTTGTTTTGTTTCACAGTTTGGACAGAGTTACATTTCCATCTTTGTCCTTCCAAGTTATTATTTGCTCTTCTACCATATGTTTGTTATCTCTATTTTGAATTGTGGTTAATTGTGCACATAGTTCTTTTCCAGGACTGGAAACACTTTAAAATTTGCTTTATGTCATACTCATCCTAGTATCTGTAGGGCTTAATAAAGAGGCTTACTCAGCACGAGTATTCACTAGTGCTGTGGCTTTGGGGAAAAATGTATTGGTTTGTATTATACATAGTAGATTCTGTTAGGTTCTAATTCTCAAAAAGATGCATCCAACAGTGCAAGACCCTTTCAGCCCTAAATACTCCAGTCAATTTCTACCTGGGTAAACTCAAGAACAGTAGAGAGGAAAAAAAAAGTATAGAAATCTTAAAAGTCCAGTTTCTTGTTTACCCCACCCAAAGACTTGGGGGAGTTAGGGTAAATTCACCAAAGAACAGAGAACTCCCATTGGATTCTCTCTATTCTGCTTTAAGATTTTTTTTCAGTTCACACTTGCCTTATTTACTGATTTGATAAAACACTGCGACTAAGTAGTCTTATTAATCTTATGCCCCCCTGCCCCCTAAAATATGTGACCACTTTGACTTCACAGCTTACCTATGTGGAGTAGACTGTTGTAGAACTGAGGTTTTCATACTAATTCACTGGGGAAGTGCAGCTGGAAATCAAAATACTATCTGCAGAACACCATGGCATATTCTTCTACTAAATTCCATCATAGGAATTAAAATAATTTCACTGTCTTAAAATATTACTTTACACACATAGTATGTTTAAAAAGTGTTGTTGTAAAGAAATTATATTTTCCCAAAGTTTTGTCATTGATATATGTTCATTATTTTTCCATTTTTTTCTCCCACCTTTGTAGTATGTTGCACATCTCTACCATACTATATAAGGGAATGTAATTACTTGGATTGCCCCCTCTACTTGTCATCCAAGCCTGCTTGTTTTAGGAATCTTTATGTACAGCAAACTCTCTCTCTCTCTCTCTCTCTCTATATATATATGTATACACACACACACACACACACACACACACAGAAAAGTATATAACTTTATATGAATGTTAATGATGTATATTCATACAAGGATATGTAATGCAGTCTTTTTTCTTTTGATTTTTGTTTGCTTTTCCTTTTCTCTTCTTCTCCTTTTTACTCCATATATTTTCCCAGAAAGTAACTCATGTTAACAACTTTGAGTCCTTTATTTTTATCTACACTAACCTTAGCATGTATGTATATCTGTATGTGTATACACACACACACACACACACATACACACTCACACACTGCTATAGGAATTTTGCTTCATTGTTTAGAAAAAATTAGGACCATACTTTGCAAAGTTTTCTGCAATGGATTTCTCACTCATTGACCTTGTAGAGTATCTTCTTGCTGACTGGTCCAACTCTAATTCATTATTTTAAAATATTTAAAATAAATAAAATATTTATTTCCTGCATGTAGTACATGGTGTGGATATACCACAATTCCTCAATTTATGTCATTCAGTTTGTTTTCAAGATTAAAATAAACATTAAGCATTATATATATATTTCGGTGTTATATATGTTTATATATTATATATGTGTATGTTGTATAGTTTTATAATATTAATGTTATTATATATGTATATCTCCTAAATCATAAAGGAAGGGTTTTTATTTCTATGGGAGAGATTTCCAGAAGGGGCCAAAGTGAATGCAATTTTAAGTTTTAATAGACTGTTATGGGTTGAATTATGTTCCCTAAAAAATAGGTTGAATTCATAACCTGTCTTTGCAGATGTACTCAAAATAAGATGACATCATACTGCATTTAGGGAAGGCCCTCTTCCAGTGACTTCTGTTCTTCAGAGGAACATTTGGACACAGACACGCAGAGGAGGCCATGTGAAGACAGAGGCAGAAACTGGAGTGATCCGTTCAGAAGCCATGGAATATCAAGGTTCTCCAGCAACCACTAGAACCAAGGAGGTCTTGGGAAGCCCTGCGGACACCTTGATTTCAGACTTCAAGCTGCCACAACCGTGAGATAATACATTCCCGTTTTTTTTTTTTTAAGTCTGTTTATGCTGTTTGTGGGACTTTGTTATAGCAAACTGAGGAAATTAACACATATATGTTGCAAAAGTAGTGTCCCTAAAGACAGGTGTTCTTATATCCTAGTTTATTATGGAATTTGTTTTGGTGACTATCATTTAGTGTATATTTGTTACTGGTTTTTTGATAAGAAGTCTACCGTAAGTAGTTTCCTTTTATTCCTGTTCTATGTGCTACTTTTATTAATAAGGCTGAGTTTTACCAAATGATTAGCATTTATTATTATCTTGAGGCTTTCCTACTTTACTTTTTGATAGAATGGATTCTGTTTATACCTTTTATGATAATTTTCCCATCCTTACATTTAGAATAACCCCTACCTGGACATAATGTGTTAGTCTTCTGACTTTATATCCAAATATTTTATTTTGAATGCTTCATACCTATTCATAAGTGCTGATGGGCTATGCTTTTAACTCTTGTTATCGGGTTTAGCAGTAAAGTCTTGTTGGCTTCGTAAAATGCATTAGAGAGCTTTTCATCTTTTTCTATTCAGTTGGAATACTTTAGATTACATTAGAATTAACTTTCCCCCCTTTAATATCATATAGAACTGATCTGTAAACTACTCTGGTTCTTATGACTTTTTTTTTAAGCAAAAATGGTCACTTGAAAATGTTTAAACTTTTACTAAAACAGGAGTATTATATAATGAACCTCTTCATACCCACACCCAGCTTTAACACAAGTTGGAACTTCAGTTGGCAGGGAAACTGAAGCAGCAAGTGGTGATTTGTGATTTTTAAAATAAGTTTTATGATACCAATGGATTTCAACTCCTTCCCTAAAGCTAGACATTTTACCCAAGTTGAAATAATCTGTTACTTCCCACTTTGTCTTCTTAATTCATCAAGCATTAGTTGAGAGTAGTAGAATGCTACACCCTGCCTTCAGAGGGTGGGGACTGAAGGCTGGAACTGTGTTAAGGTCCCAGCTCCCTAAGTCACCAATAAGTGAGTATCAGTTTCCTCATCTGCTTTGTGGAATGGTGGTGAGGACTAGGTGAAAGACACAGTAGGAGACACAGAAGGGGGCTGCTGTGGGTTACTACAGATAATCGCTTTAGGACCAAGGCACTGGTTGGCTGCCAATGGCTCACAGATGAATCCTTCTTTGGGACATGTCCTCTCCTGAAAGAAACTGCACTGAACAAGACTGTGCCCCATCTTGAGGGTCAGCACAAGGCCAAAAGTTTTGTCAGGTCCTCTTGCCTCCATGCAGGTCAATTCTGAAGGGCCATCCAGCTCTAAGCTCCTTGTGGCATTGGCTGTGGCCTCTGTGTAGCTGCTATGCTCAAATTCTCTTGCTGCCCAGTCCTGTTTCCCTCACCCCCTCACAGGGGTTGATAACAAGAGAATCTCCAGTAAAACTGCTGCATGCAATTTCTTCCTCAGTCTGTTTCTGAGGAAGTGTAGCCAAGATGGTGCTTAAAACAGGGCCTGGTAAACATTCAATAAATGCTGTTACTCTGAACAGCTATTACAGTTATCATAGGTCTCCGATAATGCTGAGCCTTTCCTGCTTACCTCAGAAGGTCTGCCTAATGGTATAGTGGTGGGGTTCATTCTCTCTCCACTGGAATGATATTTGCTTCAAGTGGGTGCTGTGTGGCCTGACCCTGAGCAGAGTGCTGATGTAAGAAGTTTGACAGTTTCTAACATAGAGAGGATTTTTCCACCTGAGCAGAATAATGGCATTTACTGTGTAACACCATCACATACCTACCAGGAAACAGTAGAATTGGGCATTCGTGTTTTGTAATTCAGCGTTCAATATGTCGTGTGCTATGTTGGTGCAACCTGGCAGACAAAACTCATTTGATGCCAAAAGTTAAAGGAAAAAAATCCTATGGAGTTAAAATATTGAGAAAATATTGATTAACATTTTCTACAATTCTGATTTAGTCATGAACCTCCTCAGTCTGGCTTAGGGGCGCCTACACTGAAATCTGTGTGTGTGGGTGTGGAATGTGGCCCTATGTGGGTAAGTGCAGACTATTTCAAATATATAAGCAGATAGACTTCATTCAACATATGTACATCAAGGAAGTGAATCAGTAAATTATGTGGCTATTGCAGATAATTGAAGATGGTGATGGTGCCTAAATTTGGTATGGATGGGGGTGGAGTATTTTTAGTAATTGGACTTTTTTCCCCTAAACTGCCTACAGAGCACATTTAACATCTATCCCAAAATACTCTCAACAGTAATTTACAGAAGTGTCAGAAAAACCTGATAGGCTAACATATTGGCATCAACATGAATTTTTAATTTTATTATTATTTTATTTAATTTTTAGATTTAAACTTTTAATTCATCACCATGGAGCTATGTGGTTCAATTATTCTCTGGGCAGTGGATCAGAGGGTCTTTTGTCTATAGTACTTCTTTGTACTGAAAGGAGAATGTACAATACACATGAGAGCGTTTTTCTTACGTCCTTGTGGAAGCTCATTATTAAAGTTTGGTTGTCTGTTCCTCACACTTGTACTGGCATTTAATGGTTTAATTATGTTACTGATCAATTAAGTCCGTATTAGTAAGTCCGTATTAATATTCCTTTCAGGAGTCCCTGGAATCCTTGGTGGTACTGAGAGAACAAGCCAGACTGATAGGACAAAGAGGTTATATACTGACCCCAGGAAACATAATATTTGCATTTTGTACTGAGCATTTCAAGGAGGAAAAAAAATAAAGCTAATGCCTTTAATCATCTACACTAGATGTGTTTAGAGGCTGAGCCACATGGAGAACTGGATCTCTGATCTCTACCAGAACACCGGATGGTGTTAAATAGGAGGGTTAAACATACTGCCCCCCAAACACACACATTTATTATCTTTTTGTAGTCAATTTAATAAAAACATCCTGATTTTTTAAAAAGCACACAAACCTTTTCATTAATAATTTGGGGAAGGTCATGCAAATTCCATGGTTAAGACACATTGATAAACATCATGTCTGGCTTTTGAGATACGTTTACATTTCTAAGAGGGAAAAATGAGTTGGATTAATTATTTCAAACCACTCTCCTGGTCCCTTACACAACAGTTTTATCTCATGAAGAGTGTGGATGGGTCGTGGAGACAAAACAGAGCTATAGCCATTGATAGATTTGCTGAAAATTTGGTGTTTACAGTTATGCTCCAATTTGGGCAACTTCAAGTAGAGACTAAGGAGTCAAGAGGAGGGAATATAAGAAAATTTGGAGCAGAAATGCAGTAGTTTTGGAGACTCTTTGGTAAATACCATTAATCTCAAGGCCAGGAAGTTCTTTCAAAGTATAGTATGGCATGTGCCAAACTAGAAATTGGAGAGTCAGAAGTGATGTCCCCTGTGTGTCCTGTCTGTTCTTTGAAACCAGAGCTATAAAACTATTGAACTGCTACATAAGGAGTAGAGCAGATACCATATGATTCAGAATCCTCCCAAGGACAGTTCAAAATTTGCCTTCATATTTTTCTCTAGGTATGTGTTTTTCTACAGGAAAAGGTGATATCTTTTTAAAAAATTATTCAATAGGATCGGAAATGGCTTTATAATAATTTTGGGCCATGTAATTCTAAAAAATCTGGATAGACACTGGTAAGAATGATGAAGATATTATGATGACAAGTCAGCAAATACTCAGTGATCACTTGTTAAGAACAGGAAGGAGGTAAAATCTAATAAATGCAGAGTGTTTCTGCTGGTCTTAAGAAATTCTGTATATACCATATCTATTATTCCTCACAGAAACCCATGGAGACCTGTATACAGGTCCTCATTTTGACAGTTGAGAAAAATGAAGTTTAGAGTCACAACAGGAGAAGCAGGAACCACTTTCAGTGTGATATAAGTACCTCTCACCTTCCTCAAAGAATCTGTAGACTGGAGAGAAGAGACAAATATTCAATATAAGAAATTATCTATTTCAGAGTAGACATTTTATTGACAGGAAGTGCTTGGCACGTCAGTCAATATATTGTATTTGAGAGAAATAGGAGTTCATGAAGAACTATTCTGGTGTTCAGGAAAGATAGAATGAACAAAGTGGGACTCAAATTCAACAAGGATCCTTGAAATCTTAGTAGAATTTAAGCAGAGAAGATGTGAGAGGCATTTCCAGTGGTGGAATGCTTATGTTCAAAGGCCCATAGTTGGATAATCAAAGGTGGGTTAGGGAGAAAATTGTAGACCAGTGTGGTGGTAAGGGTGTTTTTGGGAGGAAAAGCTAACAGTAAGGTTAAATGTAGTCTATATATGTTATATTTCAGCTTGTGTTACCTTTTGGTTTAGCATTTGTATAGTATCAGAAGAATCAGCCTAAGGTATTCTATTAATCTGACATGGAGAAACAGAAGAGAAAGAATGATCATGGACATGAGAGAGGAGACTGTGTTGGTGATGTCAATAAAAGTTTCATAAATCAGATATTTTTGCTATAGATTTAAGATTCAGAGATTTTTTTAAAAGATGGCTGTTGTGTTAAACATCTTATTCCATTTTATTTCTATTAGCTTCATATTACCACTCTAGCAAATTACCATAAACCCTAGTATTAGAACACAAGTTTATAATCCTACAGTTCTGGAGGTTAAAAGTTCAAAATGGTTCTCCCTAGGCTAAAATCAAGGTGTTGGCAGAGTTGTGTTCCTTTTGGGAGCTCAAGGAGATAATTTATTTCCTTGTCTTTTCCAGCCTCTAGAGGTTGCCTGAATCCTTCGGCGATCATACTCTGACCTCTGTGTCCTTTATCACATTTTCTTTTCTGACAGACTCTCCTGCCTCCTTTGTCTTGTAAGGACTTTGTGATTACATTGGGCCCATCCAGATAATCCAGGATGATGATGCCATCTCAAGATTCTTAATCATATCTGTAAGTCTCTTTTGCTATGTAAGGCAATATATTCACAGGTTTCTGGGATAAGGACATGGACATCTTTCAGTGGCCATTATTTTGCCTACCACACCATCACATGGCAAAAACACTACTACTTTAGATCAGTCAGTTCATCCACCCATCCATCCATCCATCCTAAATGGGTGACATGCAGCATGTGCATAGATATGAATTGATTGTTCATATCTCTCTCTTGATTGTGTCATTGAGCATCCATTAAATCCTCTGAGACTCAATACTATCAATTGAAAAACAGAGGTGTTTTACAGATCTCCAAGCTCTCTTATGGGGATTAATGAGATACATTAATCCCCATATATGGAACAGTACCTATTATAAGCCATTAACTAAAACTATCAGTAGTCATAGTAGTCATAGTAGTAGTAGTAATAGTAGTAATGGCATTCTGGGGGGGGTGCCAAAAAATTTTAAAAATAGTTATACTGAAGCATATAGAATAGGTACAGAGCCAGATTGAACAATTTTACTTATTCAAAGAGAATTTGATAGATCTGAAACTAACATAACACTGTATATTAACTATACTGGAATTAAAAAGAGATTTAATTTGAAATACAATAAAACCAAGCTAAGCAGGGTCGGGTCTGGTTAGTACTTGGATGGGAGAAATACAATAAAACCATTGTTGAGAATAATAGGGTTTCTTCAAGTCTTGTGTCAGTTCTGTCTCAGCTTCATATCATTGGTGAAGGTTCTCAAATTTCTTTTTAGTCAATCTTTATGAGTGAGAGTGAGTTAGGTAGACCCACATATTTCCCCAGTTATAAATCATCTGAAATTCAGATTGATCATGGCATTTGTGTACTCATTTCTGATCTTCTGAGGATGGCTTCGAGTGAGTACAGTTTGCCTTCAGTTTGGGCACATCCTCTTAAAATTACACCATATCAGGGGCGCCTGGGTGGCTCAGTGGGTTAAAGCCTCTGCCTTCGGCTCAGGTCATGATCCCAGGGTCCTGGGATCGAGCCCCACATCGGGCTCTCTGCTTGGCAGGGAGCTTGCTTCCCTTCCTCTCTCTCTGCCTGCCTCTCTGCCTACCTGTGATCTCTGTCAAATAAATAAATAAAATCTTTTAATAAAAATGACACCATATCAGTGGGTAAGATGTTTGTTGGCTTAGCACATTTTGAGGTTTACAATCAGTGACAGTCACAGACATTTACAAGATGATTCATACTCGTAAATCTTTGAATATCTTCAAAAACTCTAACATAATTCTAACCAAATAGTTCTAGGGTTCTTTTTTTTTAAATTATTTTATTTTGCAGTGTTCTGAGATTCATTGTTTATGCACCACATCCATTGTTCCATGCAGTAGTTCTAGGATTCCTTAAAATAGGTGATTTCTTTTATTTCGAGGTAGTTTGGTAATGGAATTTATAGTCTCTAGATGTCATCGGCTCCATCCACATGTCCAGTTTGCATCTGTATACTTACACTTCGGTGAATAAGCACTCTCCCTCTCTTATTATTGATTATTCTTTAAAACTTAAAGTTTTAAAAGTTCATTGTGTCCCACTGTCTTCTATCAGCAAGAAGGTAAAATCTTGTAAGCCACTGGGGGGTTAGCAAGTTGAGTTTTTGGGAGTCCTTGAATTCCCCCAAAGACTGGCTTAATGTACCTTAGGAAAGCTTTTCACCTGAACATTTGACTTCATTAAAAATAAGCAAAATATCTATCCTCTATCTCAACATCTTAAAAATAACCAGTGAATAGGAAATGCAGGACACCTCCAACATTATACCTGCAAGGATCCAAATGGAAAATTTTGCAACATAAATTATGTGGCAAATGATTTAATGACAGCCAGGTACATCAACCTTTTCTTTTGACATGAAACATTATTTAAAATGTTAATTTAAAATGTTTCCACCTTTCAGTATTGGCATTAAATCTGTGAGAAGTTGAAACTGTTTCTTCTTTGTTTAATGTAAACATATAAAATTTCATACCAGGATGTCTGCCTTCGGTTTGGGTCCCAATTCTCAGGATGCTGGGATGGAGCCCCATGTTGGACTCCCAGCTCAGTGAGGAGTCTGCTTCTCTCTCCCCTTCACCCCCTACTCCTGCTTTCTGTCTCTTTCTTTCTTACTCTTTCTCTCAAATGAAATCTAGAAAATAAAATAAGAAAATAAAATTTCATACCAACTGTGTAGTGTGCTCTACTATATCATGTGCAATATAGCATATCCTAGAGGGCCCAGTCCCCAAAGACAGAGAGTTGTATCAAGTTAGGCTGTATTTGGGGATAGGTGAGTGTATCATCTGACCGTATGGAAGGAATGAACAATGGAGCTGAAGATACAGTATGAGTGTTGCCATTTATTAAATATCATATATCATGAGTCCTCTTCTAAGAACATACATTTACAGTTACGTAACCTCTTCCTAATAACAACTCTTAAACATAGTCCTTATTATTGTCATTTTAAAATCTGTATTGGGTGCCTGGCACTGAATGAGTTTGTGGTGATAACAAGGTAGACATTCTTTTAGCCTCATGGTGCTTCTAGATTGATGGAACTGAACTTCAGAACATTGAATGAATTTGCCTGTGCCTATACAGTTCTTAGAAGAGGAGCAGGGATTTAAACTCTGAACACTGGGGCTTTCTGCTACTATTTTTGTTTTCCTACTATAGGGCACAGAAGTCAGTTTGAAGAATCACGTAACTGGAAATTCAGGGCCAGGAAGGCAGTAATAGTGTTTGTAGTCACTGAAGGGGCACCTGGGTGGCTCAGTGGGTTAAGCCTCTGCCTTTGCCTCAGGTCATGGTCTCGGGGTCCTAGGCTGAGCCCTGCATCAGGCTCTCTGCTCAACAGGGAACCTGCTTCCCCCTCTCTCTCTGCCTGCCTCTCTGCCTACTTGTGATCTCTCTCTCTCTCTCTCTCTCTGTCAAATGAATAAATAAAGTCTTAAAAAATAGTGTAGTCACTGAAGACAATTAAATAGCCAAGAGGTAGAGAAGAAAATATTTTCTTTCTTTTTTTTTTAAGATTTTGTTTGTTTATTTGAGAGAACATTTTCTTAACATATCAACTGACATATCAACTGACAGTTTATCTACGGACCAAGGACAGATGGAGATAGGAAGTGATTAGATTATCTTTACAATGTAAATTGGTGTTTTACTTACTGAATTAGTATGTATCATCCAGCTGTTATGTCCTGGCTTCTGGGATCATTAGGATAGCTAACACAGGAGGTTTGACCTCAGAATGTCACAGTTGAAAACGGAAGAGACCAACAGTGAATAAACCAGTTTAGTTGCTGTGATAGAAATCTATACAACTGCAATGGAGCATATTAGAGGGAAGGGTACATTCCAGCCAAGGGTAACTTCTAGAAGGGAGGGAATCATCAAACCTTTGTAAGAATTGAAAGATGCGTATTCACTAGGTGAGGAGGGAGGACAGGGTGGAAGCAATAATGAAAACAGAAGGTTGGGAGATTACACATAGTTTAATGTACCAGTGGAGAAATTTTCAGGGACTGATAAAGTGTGATATTTATTTGGAAATATAGTTGAGGTGAGAAGGGGACCTTTATTCTGCAGAAGATAAAGGATCATTGAATAGTTGACCAATGACTGCCATCTGTGGCTGCAGTGGAATCTTCCCGTATCATGCCAGGATCCCATTGAAGACTAATTCAGTCAGAATTGTGTGAGTTCCTTAGGTGATTTTTTTTTAAAAGATTTTATTTATTTATTTGATGGACAGAGATCACAAGTAGGCAGAGAGAAAGAGGGGGAAGCAGGCTCCCCGCTGAGCAGAGAGCCCGATGGGGGGCTCGATCCCAGGACCCTGGGACCATGACCAGAGCTGAAGGCAGAGGCTTTAACCCACTGAGCCACCCAGGTGCCCCTCCTTAGGTGATTCTAATGAGCAGTCAAGGATGAGAATGCCTGTGTTACTAGATGAGTACCATGTCACTCTGCACACACACACCTACACACACACACACACATACACACACACGCACACACAGCAACACATGATTCTACTCCCCAGGTTTCAAGATGAGAAATTGAGGGGCACCTGAGTGGCTCAGTCAGTTAAGCATCTGACTCTTGATCTCAGGGCCATGAGTTCAAGCCCCAAGTTGGGCCCCATACTGGGCATGGGGCCTGCTTTAAGAAGAAAAACAAATTGAGTGAATGAAATTTTGCAGGGAGAATGAACAGGTGTGAAAAAGATGAAGATGTTAGAAATACACATTATCCTAAGTGAAGTAAGCCAGACATAGATTGACGAATACTGTACAATCTTACTTACATGTAGAATCTAAACAAACTTATAAAAGCACAGAGTAGGATAGTGGTTGTCAGAGCCTGAGGGGTGGGGAAAAAAGGGGACATGATGGTCAAAGGGTACAAAGTTCAATTATGCAGGATGAATAGGAGATCTGGAAACCTAATGTACAGCATGGCGGCTCTAGTTAATAATACTATATTGTATACTTGAAATTTCCTAAAAGTAGATTTTTCCAGTTTTACTGAGATATTATTGACATAAAACTTTGTGTAAGCTTAAGGTGTGCAGTGCATTGATTTGATACACTTCTATATTATAAAATGATTACCACCATAGTGTTAGCTAATACCTTAACCATGTCATATAATTACTATTTACTTTTTGTGGTGAAAACATTTCAGATCTATTAGCAACTTTCAAGTATATAATACAGTATTAGCTATAATCACCATGCTGTACATTAGGTCCCCAGAAATTATTCATCTTATAACTGAAAGTATGTTCTCTTTGATCTACATCACCCCATTTCCCTCACCTCTCAGCAACTGGTAACCACCAGCATACAAGAGAGTAGATCTTAATGTCTGGAGGGGATAGAAGCTATATGAGAACCAAAACAACAACAAAATAAACCCAGGATACATGTTCTTTTCAAGTGCACATAAAAATTCTCCATGCTAGAACATATGTTAAGCTTCAAAAGTCTCAATAAAATTAAAAGATCTAAATTTAAAAAAAAGTATACACACACACACACACACACAAACTGTGTGAGGTGATGGATATGTTCATTGCTTGAATGTGGTGATCATTTCACAATGTATAGGTATATCTAAACATCAAATTGTATACCTTAAATATACAATTTTTATTTGTCATTTATGCCTTAACAAAGCTGAAGAAAAGTTTAAAATAAAGTATATTATATACCAAAAACGAAGATGGTAGAAGTGGCAGGACATATAGCCCTTGATGTGGAGGGCTAGTTAAGGGAATGCAGGAATAAATGATGACTTTCATTTTCATGGTTGATGCCATTACCATGTTGAGGAACACAAAATTTGCTGAATAACATTGAGCTCTCTTTGATGTAGTAAATTTGAGGACCCTCTAGGATGTCTAGGTAGGAAAGTTAATTAGGCAACTTATGAACTAGAATGGAGCTCATGAGAGAGGTCAAAGCCAACAATAGACATTTGAGAGTCATCATCATATATGGTGGGGAAGCCATGAGCATGGGTGAGATTGTTTAGGGAGCGTGTGTATAGTGACGAGTAGAGCCAAGGACAGAATTATTTGGCTAATAACACTTTGGGAGTGTAGACTGAGCTAGTGAGGTCTGCAAAAGGAGCTGGAAAGATACGATCAGAGAAGTACGAAGAAAATCAAGAGATACCATTTTTAAGAAGGTGGTATTTGAGACGTGAGGGTTGGGGTGCCTGGCTAGCTTAGTTAATAGAGCATGCAACTCTTGATCTCAGGATCTCGAATCCCATATTTCTCATTAAGAGAAATAATAATAAATTGTTACTAAAAATAACAGATTTGAGGGTTTTATAGTTTTATGTGTGGCAAGGTCTAATTTGAGGCCGTAATAGACTAGTGGTTGAGTACCCTGGTAATCAAGAAACTTGGTGAATAGGAAGTTGGATAGAAGATCTGAATAGATATGGAAGCTCTCTTGGATGATGCTGGGGCTTGGCATGGAGAACAGAACTAGCATAGTAATCAAGTTCCAAAGTATATACCAGTTCAAAGAGAATGATAGAGGCTTATTTGGATGCATCAAAGGCATTTTTGTGCATCAAAGGGTTGCATTGTTCCCTTGGAATTGTTACAAACCTATCAGTATTTATTTCACATTGGAGATCATGAAAACTAATTTTCTCTTGAGGATAGCTATAAGCATGAGCAATGCTGGATTCCTTGTTTCATCATTGGACATCCTTGTAGTTCTCTGAACCTGTTCTACAGTTTTGGATCTCTGTACCTCAGACTTAAAGTTCCTTCTAGTGTTCCTGCTATTCCTTGCCCAGGTTTATTTGTTAACTGTTTTGTTTACAGATTTTTAAATTTTAAGATAAAATTTACATATATTGAAGTTAAAAATATTAAACGTACACTTGTTGTTTGGACAAATGCATACACCTTTGTAACCTGAACCTGTATCACAATCATTGCAGAAAGTAACCTCCTCCTTCCCAGTCAAACCCTTCACACGCTCCCCAGTGAAAACCACTGCCTTGATTTTGTGCCACCATAGACTAGTTTTGCCTGCTTTGGAAGTTCATACCATGAATAAATCCATTATTTTATGGATGGACACCTGGGCAATTTCCAGTTTGGGGTTATTACAAATTAAGCTGCTTTGAAGGTCCGTGTAAAAGTGTTTTTGTGGATATTTGTTTCACTTAGGTAAATACCTAGGAGTGGAGCTGCTGGGTCAGAGAGCAGTTGTTCAGTGTCATAAGCACCTGGCAGACCTTGTACCAGAATTGCTGTAGCATTTTGCTGTGTCATCAACAATGTTTAAGAGTTTTAGTTGCTCCACGTCCTTGCCAATATGTGGTGGTGTCAGGCTTATTAATTTTAACCATTAAGGTGGATAATTCCTTAGGTTTTAATTTGCATTTTTGAGGACTCATAATGTGAAGCATCTTTCCATGTGTGTATTGGCCATTCATATGTCCTGCTATCATGAAGTAGCTGGTTCAGTTTTTGTTCACTTTTTTTTCACTGAGGTGTCGTTATTCTGTTGTAGGAGTTCTTTTTATATGCCCTGGTTACCAGTTTTTATCTGATACATATGTTTTAGGAGTATATTAGCTCCTCATCTGTGGCTTACCTATTTTTAAATTTATTTATTTATTTTTAAATTTTCTTAAAAGATTTTATTTATTTGACAGAGAGGGATCACAAGTAGGCAGAGAGGCAGGCAGAGAGAGAGAGAGAGAGAGAGAGGAGGAAACAGGCTCCCCACTGAGCAGAGAGAGCCCGATGCAGGGCTTGATCCCTGGACTCTGGGATTATGACCTGAGCCAAAGACAGAGGCTTTAACCCACTGAGCCACCTAGGTGCCCAAAACTTTTTATATTTTTACTTCATGAAAATTTTTATTTTAAAATGTGTAAAATATATTTATTTAAAATTTTTAGAACATGTAACATGAGCTCTATGCTCCTAATTTTTTTCAAACCTTACAAAATTATTATCTAAAATATTCTAGGCAATGTTCAAATTTCTTTGATTTTTCTCATTTTTAATTTATTTTTTATTATTAGTTGACACACAATGTTATGTTAGTTTCAGATGTACAACTTACTGATTTGACAGGTTTTTTTAAGATTTTATTTGCTTATTTGTCAGAGCATAAGCAGGCAGAGGCAGAGAGAGAAGCAGGCTCCCTGCTGAGCAAGGAGCCAGGTTCAGGACTCGATCCCAGGACCTTGGGATCATGACCTAAGCCGAAGGCAGCCACTTAACTGAGTTAAGTCAGTCAGTTAAGTGTCCCTGATTTGACAAATTTATACATTATGCTGTGTTCACCACAATATATCTACCATTTGTCCTGTTACATCGCTATTGCAATATCATTGACTGTTTCTTATGCTCTTTTATTCCTGTACTTATTCATTTTATAACTGGAAGCCGGTATCACCCTCTCCTCTTCACCCATTGTGTCCAACTCCCCACCCCCTCCACTCTGGCAACCATCAGTTTTTTTCTCTGTATTTATAGGTCTGATTCTGCTTTTTGTTTATTCTTTTTTTTTTTAAGGACTCCACTTTGGAGTAGAAACATATGGTGTCTGTCTTTCTCACTCTGACTTATTTCACTTAGCGTAATACCCTCTAGGTCTATCCATATTGTTTCAAATGGCATGATATCATCTATTTTTATGGTTTTGTAATATTCCAGTGTGTGTATGTGTGTGTTTGTGTGTACACCAAATTTTCCGTACCCACTTTTCTATTGATGGACACTTAGGTTACTTCTATATCTTGGCTGTTGTAAATAATGCTGCATTAGACATAAGGGTGCATATATCTTTTCAAATTAGCATTTTAATTTTCTTTGGGTAAATACCCAATAGTGGAATTATTGGATCCTATGGTATTTCTATTTTTAACTTTTTGAGGGACCTCCAAACTGTTTTCTAGAGCGGCTGTACCAGTTTGCATTCCCACCAATAGAGAATGAGCAGCAAGAAGGTTCCTTTTTCCCCCACATCCTCACCAACACTTGTTGTTTCTTGTCATTTTGATTTTAGTCATTCTCACTGACGTAGGTAATAACTTATCATGGTTGTAATTTGCATTTTCCTGACGATTAGTGATGTTGAACATCGTTTCATATATCTGTTGGCCATCTGTATGTCTTCTTTGGAAAAATGTCTACCCAAGTCCTCTGCCCATTTTTTAATTGGATTGTTTTTTGGTGTTGAGTTGTGTAAGTTATTTCCATATTTTAGATATTAACCTCTTATTGGATATTTACAAATATCTTCTTTCATTCAGTAGGTTGTCTATTTGTTTTGTTAATGGTTTCTTTGGTGATGTAAAAGCTTTTGATTTTGATGTAGTCCTGATAGTTTATTTTTGCTTTTGTTTCCCTTACTTTAGGAGAAATATTGAGAAAAATATTGCTGTAGCTGATATCAGAGAAATTACTACCCGTGTTCTCTTCTAGGATTTTTATGGTTTCAGATCTCACATTTAGGTCTTCAATCCATTTTGAGTTTATTTTTGTGTGTGGTGTCAGAAAGTGGTCCAGTTTCATTCTTTTACATGTAGCTGTCCAGCTATTGAAGAGACTGTCTTTTCTCCATTGTATATTTTTGCTTCTTTGTCATAGATTAATTTACCATATAATTCCAGGTTTATTTCTGGGGTATCCATTCTGTTCTCTTGATCTATGTGTCTCTGTGCCAGTATAATACTATTTATTATTATTATTATTATGTTCAGTTAGCCAACATATAGTACATCATTAGTTTTTGATGTAGTGTTTTGATTATTGCAGCTTTGTAGTGTGTCTTGAAATCTGAGATTGTGATGTCTCCACCTTTGTTCTTCTCTATTAGGATTGCTTTGGCTATTCAGGGTCTTCTGTGGTTCTATATAAATTGTAGTAGTATTCTATTTGTATGAAAAATATTGTTGGTATTTTGATAGGGATTGTTTGAATCTGTAGATTGCTTTGGGTAATATGGACATTTTAACAATATTAATTCTTCCAGTCCTAAGCATGGAATATCTTTCCATTTGTGTCATCTTCAGTTTCTTTTGTCAGTGTTTTCAAGTTTTCAGAGTACAGGTCTTTCACCTTTTTGGTTAATTTTTTTTATGTATTTGAGAGAGAATATGTGTGTGAGCAGTAGGAGGAGCAGAGGGAGAGGGAGATTATCTCAAGCAGACCCCCTGCTGAGTGTGGAACCTGATGTGGGGCTCAAACCCATGACCTTGAGATCAGGACCTGACCTGAAATTGAGTCGGACACTTAACAAACTGAGTCATCCAGGTGCCCCCCCACCCCACCTTTCTGGTTAAGTTTATTCCTAGGTATTTTATTCTTTTTGGTATAACTGTCAGTGTGGTTTTTTTTTAAATTTCTCTTTCTACTACTTCGTTGAGTATATAGAAACATTACCAATTTCTGGGTATTAATTTTGTATCCTGCTACTTTACTAAAATTGTTCATTACATCTAGTACTTTTTTGGGGGAGTCTTTAGTATTTTCTATGTATAAGTATTATGTCATCTGCAAATACTGACAGCTTAACTTAACCAATATGGATCCCTCATTTCTTTTTCTTATCTGATTGATGTAGCTAAGACTTCCAGTACTGTGTTGAATAAAAGTGGTGCGAATGGACATCCTTGTCTTGTGCCTGACCTTAGAGGGAAAGCTCTCAGTTTTTCCCCATTGAGTCTCTGATGTTAGCTGAGGGTTTTCCAGTATGGCCTTTACTATGTTGAGCTGTGTTCCCTCTAACCCCACTTTGTTCAGACTTTTGTCTGAGTTGGTGTTGAATCTTGTCATATGCTTTTTCTGCATCTTTTGAGAAAACCATATGATTTTTATCCTTCATTTTGTTGATGTGGTATATTACACTGATTGATTCTGATTAACTTTCATTCGAGGAAAAGCTATCCCAGCAAAAGAAACCATGTAACAGAATACCTGTTTCTGTCCACTCTTCTCTTCCTTGGCCTGGTTC
Organism: Mellivora capensis; assembly: GCA_004024625.1. Lineage (NCBI taxonomy): Eukaryota > Metazoa > Chordata > Mammalia > Carnivora > Mustelidae > Mellivora > Mellivora capensis. The sequence goes on from PISX010017610.1 coordinate 30,110, forward strand.
TCTGAGAAGACATAATGAAGCTCTTGGGCATTGAGGATGCTGAGGTGGACAAGGTGGAGGGGGTTACTAAGGGCAATTGGCTTGTGATATTTCTGTGTCCTGTGCCAGGACCAGATATGGACATAAGGCAAAACCTTTTGAGATCTTCTTTATAGCCATTTTCAATAGTATTGTTCTGGAAGTAGAAGTTACAAATCCCTGGATGGTCTTTCTCATTCCAACCCACAGTTAGTGGATGTTTCTTTCAGCTTTAGACTGTCTTTTTCTCATCCTTAATTTCCATTGCTGCTTTAAAAGTTAGCCTTTCATATTGCTTTACTCCGATGATATTTTTATATGTTTTACTGCAAAAATGTATTTACTGCAAAAAAAGAAAATAAAAGAAGAAAATAATGGAAATCACATATCATCCCACCACTCAGAGGAATATTTGGGGTTGTTTTTCCAATTATTTTTTAATTTTATGTATATGCATTAATCAACTACATATGAATATTCAGTAGCTTTTGATGTGTAACAAACTATCCCAAATGTGGTGACTTAAAACAACCACCATGCATTTAGATCATGTATTAGTCAGCTCTGGCTGCTATAATAAAATACCATAGACTTGGTGGCTTAAATAACAGAAATTTATTTTCTCACAGTTCTGGAGACTCTAAGTCTGAGATCAAAGTATCAGCATGGGTGGTTGCTGGTGAGAGCTCTTTTCTTGGCATACAGATGGCTACCTTCTTTCTCTTTACTCTCGGCCTTTTCTTGATGTATGTGTGTGTATGTGTGCACACACATACATATACACACAGACAGAGGGGAGACTACAGGAGTGATCTGTTTGGTGTCTCTTTTTATAAGCTCTCTGATGTCTTTCTGTTGAATTAGAGCCACACCCTTATAACCTCATTTGGCTTTAATTACCTTGGTAAAGGCCCGGTCTCCAAGTACAGTCATATTGGGTCTTAGAATGTCAACATAGGAATGGGGGAGGGGTCACAAATATTTGGTCCATAACAGATCATGATTTTGCAGGTTGGATATTTGATTTGAGTTCAACTCTACAGTTCTTCTGGTCTGAGCCCGGCCTGGCTGATTTCATGTTTCTATGGTCAGTTGGTGGTGACTGGGGCTGGCTTGTGTATGATGGCTTCATATGGGAAGGCTAGGATGACATTAGTCTGCCCCTATGTTGTCTCTCATCATCTAGCATGCTAGCTTAGGCTTACTCACATGATTTTTGGAGTGCCCTAAGAGCAGCAAGTCCCAGTACACAAGAACTTTTCAAAGTCCTTGCTTGAATCATATTTGCTTCTGTTCTGTTGGTCAAAGTAAGGCCGCAGAAAGTGTAGGAGGGCACTGACAGTGGACTGGGATACAGGAAGGTATGAACTGCAGTCAGTTTACCATATATATGCAATACACATATATTGTTTTTCCAAACACCAGGACAAACTTTGCATAGTTTTGTAATATTTTTTTACTTAATAAAATGCCATCTCTTTCTGTCTTTAACATTCTTTGGTAAGCACATATTACTGCTTTGATGTACAAGAACATGGTTTTAAAGAGGAGTATTAAAACAAAAGTTCAAAAAATGTTTTTCCTTCATTAGATGCCCTGACTTCAAAAATGAGTATGTGAAATGAAACAAAGTCTTTGGGTCTATATCTTCTGTAATATTTCTTAAGGACCAATCTCAATCAATTCCTGTAATCACAGCTATCACTAAGAGGATGCTTATGATTGAGTGAGGTACAGGGTCCATGGAGACTCTTTTTGCTTTAAGTGGCCCCCCTTTTTTTTCTAGTAAAGAGAATAGCAAACATGTTGGTGCATTGCAGACTATAATATGAAGTGACTGTTCATAAGCACCAAGAGGAAGAGAATGTGAGATGAAACACAAGCCATAGAAGTCATTCTTGACTCTTCTACATTTCTCACACCTACATTTGATCTGTCAGCAACTTCTGTTGGATATACTTTCAAAATACATCCTGAATCTGAACACTTCTTCTAATTCTACTGCCACTGTCCTGGTCCAAGGCATCATCCTCTCTTGCCTGGACTGTTAGTCTATTAAATGGTCTGATCTCCCTGCTTATATGCTTGTCTCTTTAGAGTCAGTTTTCAAAACAGCAGCCAATTTTAGCCTTTTAAAATGTTGAGTTAGGTCATGTCACTGCTCTGCTCAAGACACTACAGTGGCTTTCTGTTTGATTCCGTAGAGATTTTGGCAGAGTTGGAAAGATTGTATGGGGGTGCCTGGGTGGCTCAGTTAATCGTTGTCTGACTCTTGATTTTGGCTCAGGTTATGATCTCAGGGTTGTGAGATCAAACCCTATGTCAGGTTCTGTGCTGAATGCAGAGGCTTCTTGATATTTTCTTTCACCCTCTGTTCCTCCCCTGCCACTTGAGCTCTCTCAAAATAAATAAGTAAATAAACAAATAATAAAATTGTAGATGAGATTGCACGAAGTACTTAACTGCATAGAATTTAATGAAGAGACTATAAGAATTTATGAAATTGAGGAAAACAAAGAGCACTGAAAGGAGCAGGGGCCAGCAATGGCTGGAAATCTTCCCTTGCCCAGGTCTGAACAAGTTAAAAGGAAGTAACATTTTCACCAGGATACCTTGAGAGCTACAGCCATGGAATGAGGATGCACAAAGGGAGCTGCAGCCACACGTGACCACAACAGAGGTTCTTATTTTTCCACTCCTGCCAGTGTATCTTTCCAACTGGCCAAATTAAAATGAAGGCAATGGGGCAAAGGATCCAGGGTGGTGCATTCTATAGATTCCACCTCCCAAGGCAGAAAGGAGAAGGGTGGTAAGGGGATCTGCAGGGGCAAATAGGGTAGGCCTGCTCCATAAAGGTAAAGGCGACAGCCCTTTTATACCTACAAAGCCTTGTACACACGTCTTTAACTGTCCACTCTCTTTTTAGTCTGTGCCTTATATTTCTTCTAGTCCCCCCCCACCCCTGCCCCACCAAACCATTCTTATAGTTCCTGTAGCACACACCAGGCACATTCCTTCTTCATGGACTTCACATAGGCTTTCCTCTACATTCACTGCTTTTGCCTCAAGTATGTCCCTGGGGCTTATGCACTCACCTGCTTGAGGGCTCTGTTTAAAGGTAGACATTTCCCCCTGACTATCTTCTCTTAAAAAGAAAAATTATTTTTAGGGAGAGAGAGTATGTGCATGTGAGTGTGTGCTAGAGTGCGAGGAGGGAAAGGAACAGGGGGGGCACGGAGAGAGAGAAACTCAAGCATACTCCCTCCTGAGCATGGAACCTGATGCAGACCTTGAGCCCACGATTCCAAGACCACGACCTGACCTGAAATCAAGAGTCAGGTGCCCAACCAACTGAGCCATCCGGGTGCCCCCCCCCCATTTTGCTTGTGGCCCTTTAAGAACAGATTCTTGTGCCCAACCTCTACACCATTAGGAATACAGGAAAGCTCTCCTCAAGGACCCCTATGTTGACAATGATCTCCATGGGGAAAAAAAAAGCTGTATTTCAGTTCTAATCTTGTTTAATAGTAAAATTTGCCACTATTGGTCATGATCTCCTTCTTGCCACACTTTCTTCTCTTGGATTCTAAGACAGTGCACTCCTCCTTACTTCTCTAACTACTGAGTTTGGTTCCTTTGACTGGTTCTTCCCTTGTTCCCAGGACATCTAAATGTTAGAATGCCCCAAAGCCTTGTCCTTGGATCTCTTTTCTATGTTTAATTTTTAGATGATTGTGTGACATTTCATGACTGATCACTACTGCATTTTTATCTCTAGTTTGTATCTCTCCCTTGAACTCCAAACTGGTATCCACATTACTTATGTGTCTAAACTTAGTATGGCCTGAACTGAGCTCCTGATATTTGTCCTAGTAAATAACAACTGCTGTAGTTTCCTCATCATGGTTAATGGCAATGCCTTTTTTCTAATTGCTCAGGCCCAAACTTTTCTGACTACTCTCTTTTGCTCATATTCCTATCTAATGGGTCAAGAAAGAAATTCTGTCAGTTCTTCTCCTTTTGGAATATTAAAAGTAGTATACTGAAAGATCCTGTTCATATATTGTATCTTTCCTATAATAAATTCCTATAAATAATAACATGAACAAAGGTTCTAAGTTTATTTTATTGCTTTTGACACTGGCTAATTGCATTTCATACATTAATTCATTTATTCACTCAACAAATATTTGTTGAAGAAACTGTTTTAATTGTCAGCAGTAGACTTGAGCCATGATACTTAACTGCTTGAGTGGAGAACAGAAAGCCAAATAACCAAGAATAAACTCTGGTGGACAGTAGAAGATCAACTAACAGAGACTGGTATAAAATACAACTAGAGGAACATACATATTATCAAATATTATCAAATAGTATTAAAGATATTATTATCCTGAAACTTGTCCACCCTGAGTATTACAACTGATTCTTTTATTTACTCCTTGTTATAGTTAATTGCTTTGTTATTTTTAATTTCAGTAGAGGATCAGTTTGAGAGATGAAAATTTAAAAAAAATCTCCTCAACTATGGATAGTTTGGCATTCTTCACCCTCAATCTTGGTAATCTAAGATTTAGCCCTGAGCTCTAAATTTTTAAACTGATTAGATGCAAAACAGTACATGTAGTCTTATAAATATTGAGGCAACTATGAATGATCAAAGAATAAACAGTGCTGCTATTCTTGGGACCATAAAATAAACATTTTCAAAAGCTATGAATAAACATGAGAAGGAGACAGAGAAGCTATGGTGACATGTAAAAGAAAGTACTGAAATTGCTCATGTTGTAGTGAAAAGGCAAGATCCTCCAGCCATCAGTAGCCCTGTCTCAGTAACAGCCTCAAATCTTCATGATCTACCACTTCTGAGTCTGTTTTTAGCATGTGGAAGGAATTTATTACAGTAAGAAATGAAAGTTTCCAAAGAGAATACAGATCTAATTGTGTCTTCTCATGGGGCATATGATTTCATTGAGATGACCATTACATCCCAAAGAATGCAAGTTGTGTTTTCTGTTTCTTCTAACAGTGCAGGACTGAACTAGACTGTCAACTCCAGAATTGTCCTGGGTGTATATTTTAGGTTTTAAACAAAGTCTTTTATTAAAATCACTTAAACAACTTTGCATTTGCTGTGAGAGGGATGTGAGTTGGCTGAAAACATCCTTCTTGTCAGATGTGAAACCTAAACTTGGCAGTGACTCAAGGAAGGCCTGGCTGCCATTGTGACCATTACTCCCTTAGTTCAGTTTCAAGGGTGAATTCACAGGTGGGGACAGATTTCGTGTAGTCGAAAGTCACTTGAACCAGATGGTTACAAACAGGCCAAGTGTCTATGCCTATTCAGCTCTTCATTTGGGTCTGGAATAGAAAGCTTGCTGGCTCAGTGCTAATAAAACATTTTTAATGAAAGGGAGGGCAAATACTCAGCCATGCCACCTGGCACTATTAAAAGAATCAGCTTGAGCTGACCATGTTCAAATAAATACCTTGAGTGTAAAATGAACAGAACTAAAGGAGAAAGAGAGAAAAAAATCCATGTCATCAAAGATATAGTTAAAATAACCTCAGTAGAGGTTGAAAATGTTTTCCCTTTGGGATTTTAAATGCCAAAAGCATGACTTCTCTTTACATTTCTTTGTAGTGCGCCAGACAGGACAGAAGTAGAGAAGCCCTTAGTAAATGAATGAAAAAACCCAAGGGTGAACGGGGAAAACCACTGTCTTGGGGGTGTGCAAATCCTTCAAGACCTGGTGGCAGTCACTGTTCTGGATCAAGTTGGAGTTTTAAATGGTAGGGAAAATGCAACACCAAATGATGACTGAGATTTTGTTTTGATAACTTTCAGGGTATTCGTAGATCACCATTATTTCCCAAAGTCTATGTAAAAAAAGAAAAAATAAAGGTAAACGGACAAAAAACAAAAGCTGTGTATGTAGTTGCCCAGATATCAAGTTGAAATCATCTGTGACTCCCCGCTTGTCTTCTTAAATAAGTTCATAAAACATCAACTGGAATGCTTCCTTCTAGAGCAGAAGGAAATACGTATTGTGTCTAATTATGGGTAAGCAGAGCTAGTATTTATATTATGTTAGATGTTTTTTGTGATTCCAGTTTGAGAGTAGGGGAGGGATCCAGGAAGCTAGATTCACTGGGATGTTTGGGGGCCAAATAAATGGGGTCAACCCAGGGAATATGAATTCATACAAAAGAATGCCCTCATTCCCAGATTGGAGCTGGAATTCTGATTAAGGACAGGACAATTTCTAGTAAAATTTGGGAGAAACTTTAGTTTGTCTCCAGAAGTGTCCTCTTTATTTTCAGACTCTTCAGTAACTCAGTACATAATCTTCTCCCCCACAGCGATGGGTATTTCAGGTAGAACTATTTTCTGTTTAATTTTAATTCCATGTGTTACATTTTACATAGGCTATTTCTATTTTAGGGCTTTTGGTTCATCCCTAGACAATGAAAAGCTTTATTTTTGGTTTTAAAAAAAAGATAACTAGATTTCTAGGGTCCATTAAAAAAAAGCTCACTTTGAAGCTCAGAGCAACTTTGCTGAATTGGTAGGGATTGGAAGGAGAGTAAAAGTCTGGCTGGCTTGGAGTTGCTGAGAGGGCACTACATGGAATCATTGGGAACCTTCTGTATAGCTCAAATTCTACATTCTTCTTTCTCTAGTTGCCATTTTCTCATTCTCTTTTCCCTTGCAGTAGACTATATTTAGCACAGAAAGTTGGTGTCAAGTGCATCCAATCTTTTTCTGTGTGAAATTGAGGAGGTGAAGGGTTATTTTCATGCAGAAATAGTGTGTGGAGGAAGGAAAATAAAAGAAAAAGAATGACTAAAATTTAAAGCAGGGAGGAAATAAAGAAGGAAGATTTCCAGAAACTCTCCAAATACTTGATTGCAAATTTGGAATCATAGTTATGCAGTAGTTGGCTTTACCTGTTAGAGTAGGGAATAAAATGCATGGAAGAAAGTTTGTGTCTCTTATTCTCAAGAAGAAGAATGAGTGCTATCATTTTCACGTTTATTATGATAGCTATTTCTGGTAATTCCAAAGCTATTAAATGCTATGAAACATAAACTCGTTCTAATACACTCAAGGAGCAGCCAATTTACACAACAGCTGGGAAAGAAAAATCAAAGCTACTCCATTGGACCAGCTGAATCTGTGAGAGGGATTTCATACCCTTCCAGCTGACGCAGCATGTAGATCAAAGTGGCAGCTGTATTTTAGGGAAAATATGTCACAACAGACAAATGTAAGAAAAGGACAGATCCACAAAAAGGATCTTCTGCATATGAATCACGCTAGTAGGAAAACTGCAGAATGAGTAAGTAAAAAGTTAGACATCATCCCCTCAATATTTAGAAAGCCCCTCATACCATATCACACCATGAGATAAAGTAAATTTTTCAAAATCTTTCTCATGGAAACAGAAACCAGGAGCCAGAATCTCCTAAGCATATATACCATTGGTCTCTTTGTGCTATCCTTAGATATAAAATTCTCACAGAATTGTCAATAATGAAATCTACATAACAGCCCAAAAGGTAAAAGGGGAAAAAACCCCTCAGGTGTATATTTTTAAAATTTAGCTACAATTTCACACCTTAGAAATGTGTTAAATATAAATTGTTATCAGAATGATCCTCTCATGTTTGCCAAGTGGTGCACTGGATTGAGCTTATCATGTGGCAGACTTTATTATCTGTGAACCAGGTACCTCTATTTATTCCATTTGAATTGATGAGGAATGGTCACAGAGTACTTAAATAGCTTTCCCAGGGTCACACAGAAAGTGGCAAAGATTCGAATCCACATCATTGGGATTTGAAAGGTTGGAGTCTGCCTCATTTTACTCAGCCTGGTGGTTGCTGAGTTTTACTTGAACCCTTTTGTAATGGAGGTTGCTGGAGAATTCCCAGTTCCCTAAGGCAGTGTTCATTCTTGAACAATTCAGAATGTCATCCTGTCTTCTCCACTCACTGTTCATGGCAAGATGTTTTGGAGTCACAGTGATCCAATGTAATCTGTCCTTAGGATGTCAGGCATCTGTATATTTGAAGGTGGCCTCCAACCTGATTCCATTTTGAATCTTCCCCTTCCCTTAATAAATTCTCCAACTGTTTCTTGCATGATGTGTATTGGGGTCCCTTTGACTTTCTGGTATTGGGAATGTAACATATCTTTGTGCTTCAGTTGCATTGACTCTAAAATTAGTACTGTAATGTGTCCTACCACTCAGTTTTGTTGAGAAAATTTAATAGCAAGTTAGTATGTGCAAAATTCTTAGAATCTGGCATATATAGTAAGTGTTCTATAAAGTCTGTTAGTATTATTATTTCTGGTATCATGATTACCCTCAGGGCTATTGTGGTGATGAGAATGTGATCACATAGGTAAAGCCATTAGCACAGAGCATGGGGCAATTTAATCACTCAGTAAATGTAAAGCTCCTCACTTTTTCTTATGTATTTAATGTATGGGTAAGCTATAGGACTCCTTTTAATCCCTGTGAGAGTTTATTTTCCAATTTCTCACATTGGGTTGTTTGCTGCTACAACAGACCAGTGAGAATTCCATCCCTGTATTGGCAGTAGATTTTTGTTATGTATATTCCTTTCTTAAATACCTATGACCTCTGACTTCAGAATGAATGTCTTCCCATTCTATTGCATATCAACTGTAGAAAAAAAAATCAATCTGCTGCAATGCCTTGATAAATGTGTCTTTCCATGGGGCCAGTGATAATGATTCTGGAATATCTGAAGAATGTTCTTGAAGACAGTGGTAGACATTCTCCACACCCACCAGCAGGCCAGCACCAGGGCCTTGGCAATGAATTTCTGTCACGGTACAGATGCTCTGGATTTTCATTAGGTTCCACAGCTGCAGCATTTTAAGGGATGCTTTCTCATGATAAACATAATGGTGTGAACCTCGATGCTGAACAGTAACATTTCAGTGAGGGTTTTCCTAATACAATTTTCTAGGCTACTTTTTCTTGGCCTTTCTCTTTTGGTTTGATTAACTGAACGATGCCTGAAACTATGTCATTCTCTCTCTCTCTCTCTCTCTCACACACACACACACACACCCCTAAATGGTGTGAGAAAAACAACAAAAAGCACCGGGTGTTTTCTTTGTCTACTGAGTAACTTCCATGAATCATGTGCATGGTAGGAAGACAGGAAAAGCCAAGCACTTAACAAGTGATCTGGTAGTACTGGGTGTAAGAAGGCCTACATTGTGGCTACAGTTAAGCATATAATTGCATTATAAATGGTCTTCATGCAAATGAGTCATAGAAACGATGGGCACTTTTCTATGTTGGGAGAAGGGAGAATTCTATCATTCATTCTGAAAATAAAATAAAAATCATCATCTTTCTTTTACTACTGCTCTTTCTGTACAGAAAGATCATTTAATTCAATCACCATTTCATAATCATATATCTATTTCTAAAGAGTAGGGAAAATATATTTTAAAAGATTGAGCACACTGAGACATTTAACAGTTAACATAGTTAACATTTAACAATGTTAATTAATATTGATTTTTGGCTCCCAGAGTATATATAACTGCAAACCTTTAATTCCTTAACATGGTCCATTATTTTCATAACTCTATAACAATTATTCAGTCCTCAGGCTCAATCTAATCTTTCAAAGTACAAGTACTTTCAACTACCACCATCAGTATTTTATGACTACAGATATTTTCACCCATGTTTTCTAAAGAATGATTTCCAAAGAACGATTAAATAAAAATGATAAATACAGTCTTACCCATGTGGGAAAACTATCTCATTCCTTGAAATTTGCTTGGAGGTTGGCACTCAGTTTTATTTTTAGTAAGTGCTTTAAAGTTATTGCCTTTCATATACTGGACATATATAAAAGCTAGTTCTTTTGAATTTATTTCATGGCCTTTTCCCTCCTTTATCTGTAGAGAGTTCATAATTTATTTACTTGTGCATTCTAGATGCTTCAGCCTTGGCCCATCTACACTCATGTCTCCTACCAACCCTAAATTATCTCCGAGACCTTAGTTGAAAGCAAAGAATGATTTGGTGGAGTTGTGTTCTAAGGGTAGCCAGGGTATGTCTTAAATGGGAATGGTAAGACACACAGACATTGCTGTGACTGCCATGAGTGAAAAAGTTTGCTCTACTCAACACATCCCTAGAAACAGGACACACCGGAATGCCATGGTGGGCCACATAGGGGAAGCACCAGGGTCAGTCAGGAGGCAGACAGAATGAGGAAAACATGGTCAGGAGCTTTTATTATAGTTTCTGTAGGAAGGAATGGATGAGACAGGGTGAACAGTCTGAGGATTGGGTAGTTTGAATAATCTCATTGGACTTTGGGGCGGAGGGGCTGTGCCTCATTGTTTGGTACCTGGCCCCGGGGTGGTTAGGGCAGAGGGATAGTGGCTCAGAAGTAAAAGCCTGATTAAAGGGATAGTTGGGGGTATGGGCTCTGGATTGATTGGTGTGGATATGAAAATCATGTTTCCCAGGTAAATTGCTTGCTATCTCTAGGAATTAGCCAACTGTGGGATTGTCAGTCCCTCTAGGGTCAGCCAGGCCCCAAGCTGTCAAAGCATGAGAATACAAAAAATAAAAGTCATGGTTAGTAGAGGTTGGTGCCCATGGTGAGAGAGACACCTCACCCGTATGACTTATCTGTGAGCTCTTTGGAAGAAATGGTCTTATCTGTCATGACATGCATAGCCAGACCACAGAGACTGGCCCATGAGAAGTGATTATTGATAATCTGGTATATTCCAGGGCCTACGCTGCATTACTAGGAAATTGTGCTTGCCTCTTGAAGTTTACAAAAATATTTGGGATGAAAACAAAAGGCTAAGATAGAGCCCTATTTTGTTTATCTAACAATAACAATAATCCATAACACTAAGATTCACTAATTCCCTACATATGCTTCCAAATAATTGACAGATATTAATTTCAAATGGCACATAGGGCTCAGCTCTTTGATGAGCTCTAACTTCCATCCCTTCCCTGCCTCACTTCCGAAATCTGTAAGCTTCTTCCTTTCAGCACCTGTGTATCTGTGCTCGCTACAGTAGTGCTTAGGAGATCAAACACATCTGTCAGTCAGTCCGACAGCAACCATTTATTGAGCACCCAGGGAGTACATAACCCACAGAGTGCATCAGAGTAAACAACAAAAACCAAGCTAAATGACTATTACCGAAATGAATAAAAGCAACAGGCTCCTCTTTAAGGATGAGCAAATTCAAGTTGTTCTCATTTTTTAAAAGTATATTTTAGGAGCAATAAACTCAAAAGATTTTGTCAAGCACCATTCCTTAACTTTTTAGAAATTAGATTATCTTTAAAGGAAACTGCATTCAACTTAAGTTTATTTCATGTTATACAATCAAGTTATAGGTTTATAAAAGCTGGTTCGTGTTCTGTAAAACTCTTTGAAATGTTTTGGTAAAAGTTTTTCTTTTTCACAAAAGCAAAAAAATAGTAGAAATTAATGCCAACATTTGAACCTTGATAATTACTGAATATACCTCTTATGAGTTAAGGTCCAAGAAAGTCTTATCTTTTGCAAGAAGGGGACTAAAGTTTGGGGGTTGCTTTGGGAATGGGTTGTTTTGGTTTTGGTTTCTAATTATAGTGCTTAAACTCAGCTAGCTGGAATAAAAGTATGCATTGCTTATCAAATTTACTGACAGAGTAATTATTTTAAGGATTCCTGGGTCCCACATTTTTAATCTCCATTGTTTGAGATTAGTCTGTAAACCTTGAAATTAAATCAGGAGATCAGCATGCACAGCTCTGCTCTGTCCTAACTCACAGTGTGGTTTGGGGCTGATTGTTGAACCTTTTGGTATCTTTCAGTGGAAGTGATCTGGACTCAATTATCTCTAAAACTCTTTCCTGTTTTAAAATAGTGGTTATCTGTTTTGCATGTGTTGAGTTTGAGAAGTTCTTTATAGATCCTGGATATCAACCTTTTGTCTGTACTGTCATTTGCAAATATCTTCTCCCATTCCCGTGGGTTGCCTCTTTGTTTTGTTGACTGTTTCCTTTGCTGCGCAGAAGCTTTTGATCTTGATGAAGTCCCAAAAGTTCATTTTTGCTTTTGTTTCCTTTGCCTTTGGAGACATATCTTGAAAGAAGTTGCTGTGGCTGATATCAAAGAGGTTACTGCCTATGTTCTCCTCTAGGATTCTGATGGATTCCTGTCTCACATTGAGGTCCTTTATCCATTTCGAGTTTATCTATGTGTACGGTGTAAGAGAATGGTTGAGTATCATTCTTCTACATATAGCTGTCCAATTTTCCCAGCACCATTTATTGAAGAGACTGTCTTTTTTCCACTGTATATTTTTTCCTGCTTTGTCGAAGATTATTTGACCATAGAGTTGAGGGTCCATATCTGGGCTCTCTACTCTGTTCCATTGGTCTATGTGTCTATTTTGATGCCAGTACCATGCTGTCTTGGTATCACAGCTTTGTAGTAAAGCTTGAAATCATCTCAACTCAACACACGCAAAACAGATAATCATACCAAAAAATGGGCAGAAGATATGAACAGACACTTCTCCAATGAAGACATACAAATGGCTATCAGACACATGAAAAAATGTTCATCATCACTAGCCATCAGGGAGATTCAAATTAAAACCACATTGAGATACCACCTCACACCAGTTAGAATGGACAAAATCAGCAAGACAGGAAACAACGTGTGTTGGAGAGGATGTGGAGAAAGGGGAACCCTCTTACACTGTT
>PISX010017611.1:0-42951 GCA_004024625.1 Mellivora capensis
TGACACAGGCCTGCCAGAGCCCCATGGTCCAGTTCTCCATTTCGTTTAGGTCCAGATTGAGGTTTTTCCACTGTGGCAAGTAAGTGGTGATCACGGATAAAACCCATCCCAGCAAAGATAATAAAAGTCCAATGAGTTGCACTACTGCTCTAAAGACAAAAGCCATTCCAACAGATCTTACAACTTGGGCCACCCCCCTATAGGAGCCACTGTCTTCCGTAGTTGACAGGAGTGTGTTGCTCTTGGTCCTATGCTGCCTGAAATATAAGCTTTGGCCATTAACTCTTGGGAAACTCTGAAATGCGTTTTTGTTCTTCTCAAATATAATGTTTCATGTAAAGGACGAAGGACCCTGTTAAAACTATGAGTTAGGCTTTCTGATAAGGATTTGATCTGTTACCTTCCAATTTGCTTGGTAAAATTACATCCCCAATGCTTGATGATTATAAGTCTAAGGATGAACAAAGAGAGCTCTATGACCCCTCACCCTAAAGTACAACAGAAATCTTTGTGCTTCAATATGGATTAATTAGATTTTAAGTGGTGATAAAAGGCCAGCTCTTTCTGCAACAGGACCTCATTGTAGTAGCCGAATCTGAGATCTCAGGGATGCAGAACAAGGCCTTGTAAAGAAAGGTAGACTGTTTCCCTATAATCTTTATTCTTCTCGGACTTCCTTAACCTACACAAGAGCCTGGCCCCGGTTCTTGAGTGTCACAGGCACTCAGTGGGGACTTGGCAGGAAAGTTTCCTCGGATTCCTTTGAAAGGTGGAGGCTGGTTCACTGGGTTCATTCAAACGGAAAAAAAAACAAGACTGATGCCCAGAGGTGCTAAGTGAGGAGGGGAAAATCCTGGGAAGCTCTGGATTTCATTCCAAGATTTTCTCCACCCTCGTTGAGGAGCTGGGGTAAAGCATGGTTTCTTGGTGTCTGAGAGGGGTTTTTTGGTTCACAGCTGAGCTGTCTTTGCTGTCATTGAAGCCACAGGGACGAAGCCACACCAGGCCGGAAGACTCTTGGCAGGTCCAAGACAAAGGTTTGGGTGTAGAAACAAGAGCCCCAAGGGGGCTGACCTTTGAGGCGCCATCTTGTTTGCTGTTTTGATGTAGGCCACACCTTGAGAGCATACTTCTGTGGCATGGGACCCCTCAGAGAATGCAGGGCCTGTCAGTCAGGATGAGAAGCCACACACACCAGAGTCCCAGAGCAGTGCCAGGCCCCACACCCCCGACCCCACTCTGCTCAGGGCCCTGGGCCTCCTGGGCCTGCAGCTGGGAGGCGGGATCTGAGAGGCTGGCCAGGGCCCTGGAATATTCTAAGCCGCTGAAACAGAGGCACTGCCCGTCACCACCAGCCTGAGTCTAGTCCAGGGTCAGAGAAGAGTTTTCATGAAGTCGCCCAACAGGAGACGGGAGAAAAACAGAGCCCCAGTGGTACAGATGTATCCAAAGTAAGCCTCAGAGTCATTAGGTGAATGGGGCTTTCTTCAGCATTTTCCAGCATTTTAGGTTAAAAAAGAAGAGTCCTTAACTTTTACGAATTCTCAGAATCCCTTAGGTATTCTGCTGTCCTCTTCGTGCTAAAGTAAGAGGTGGTTCCGGTTTGCAAAAAGACAGAAGAGTCCAGAAAGGGCTGCCGATCTGTCCAGGCCTCCTCATCCCCAGGCGCTGGGACGATGATGAGCTCGAGCTTTCCTTCCGGGAGGCAGCGTGGATGCAGAAAGCTCTCGAGACCAATCCTTAACAGTCACAAGGAGATGACTCTTGATATCACAACGGAGTTTGCTTGTTTTTTTAATGGAATGGAATAGGTTGCCATGTGAGACAGTGATCTCTCCTTCCCAAGCCTGTTTTGGGATAATACTTGGGGTGCCTGGGTAGCTCAGTCGGTGGGGTGTCCATCTGCCTTCGGCTCGGGTCGTGATCTCGGGGTCCTGCAATCAAGCCCTCCATTGGGCTCCCTGTTCAGAGGGGAGTCTGCTTCTCCCTCTCCTTCAGCCCCTCCGCCTCAGTCATGCTTTCTCTCTCTCTCGCTCTCTCTCTAATAAATCTTTTCTTTTTTAATCGCTAAAAATAAAATAAAATAAAACAGGGTAATTCTCGGGGTACCTGTCTGGCTCAGTCAGAAGAGCATGCAATTCTCAATCTCAGTGCTGTGAGTTCGAGCCCCACCTTGGTTGCAGACCAAGACCTTGGTCGCGACCTTGGTCGCAAAAATAAATAAACTTTTATTTGATTTTATTTTTTTTAAAGATTCCTTCTCACCTGTCAGGGCTACTGTGGGGAGGTTTCTGCCACGGTGGGGGTCAGGCCTGGATAACCTCTAAGTGCTGCCTCAACTCATTTATTCTTTTTCTTTTATTAACATATAACGTATTATTTGTTTCGGGGGTACAGCTCTGTGAATCATCAGGCTTACATAATTCACAGCACTCACCATAGCACATAGCCTCCCCAATGTCCATTACCCAGCCACCCTCTCCCTACCTCCCTAACTCATTTATTCTTTCAGCCTTTAGCAAAACATTTCGAGCACCTCCCCCTGGCTGGACTGTTGTGGGCTAAACACACCATCAACACACCAGGATGTATAAGGGCCCTGCCCCTGCCTCCGCCTCCAACGTTTCAGTAGGAGGAGGCCACCGGGAAACTAATAAGATAATTCGGAGAACTGCACGGAGTGGGGGTGTGAGTTTAGGGCAGCGGAGACCCCAGGGCAGCCTCCCCAGGACCAGAAAGTGCAAAGCCCCACAACTCCCAGGGAACTCCCGCCTCCATGTGCCACCGAAATTCAATCAGATTGACCTGTTCGTGCAGCTGTGGAGTGAATCTAGACTGCTGCCGGCAAAGGGGTCTCGGGTTTGCCCCTGACAGACAGCGGGTGGGGCCCCTAGAAGGGGAGGGAGAGCAGGAACACAAGCAGGGAAGTGGCAGGCAGAGGGAGAAGCAGGCTCCCCACTGAGCAGGGAGCAGTGAGCAGGCTGGATCCCAGGACCCCGGGCTCATGACCTGAGCTGAAAGCAGACACTTAACCTACCGAGCCACCCAGGTGTCCCCCCTGGAAAGGATGATAAGCAAGGGTATGACATCATCATTTTTGCATTTATGAAACCTAAAATGGCTCTGGTGGCGAGCGTCTCCATATCATCTAAGACACAGAAGCCGCAAGGGCAAGCCTACCCGAGGCCAGACGGTACCGCTGACCACAGCAGG
This sequence comes from Mellivora capensis, assembly GCA_004024625.1. Classification (NCBI taxonomy): domain Eukaryota; kingdom Metazoa; phylum Chordata; class Mammalia; order Carnivora; family Mustelidae; genus Mellivora; species Mellivora capensis. The sequence continues at coordinate 3,214 of PISX010017611.1, forward strand.
TGGCCCCAGACGGATGGCCAGGCTGCTGCAAGGGAAGGTGTGCAAGTAGAGAGACTGAGGAGAGACAGAGAGGGGGGAGTCTTCTTTTTTTTTTTTAAAGATTTTATTTATTTATTTATTTGACAGACAGAGATCACAAGTAGGCAGAGAGGCAGGCAGAGAGAGAGAGAGGAGGAAGCAGGCTCCCCCTGAGCAGAGAGCCCGATCCGGGGCTCGATCCCAGGACCCTGGGATCATGATCTGAGCCGAAGGCAGAGGCTTTAACCCACTGAGCCACTCAGGTGCCCCAGGGGAGTCTTTTGAGAACATTAGAATCTAAAGTCCACGGAGAGACACAAATCCTTTGATCTCAAAATGGTCCTTAAAAAAAAAACCCTTAGGACTGGAGAGAACGCCCATCTCCCAGAGGGCCCAGCCTGCTGACCTACCCCCCAGCAATGGGCCAGCAGTCCGGGGAGCACAAAAGGAAGTAGTTGGCTTCATTTGGCATCTTGGAGGAAAAATACCCTAAGACCCTAAGAACCAGCATTGTTGTAAGACAGGAGGGCACTGGGAACAACTAGCCGACTGGCAAACTCTCTGGGGACCCCTCCCCCAGGAAGCCCTCCAGCATTTCATAAAGGGGAGAACGAGTACTTCTTCTAACAGGTGCTTAGCTTCCCTGACACTTTGACCTAAGAGTAAAGACAAAGGAGTTCCTCCTGCCAAACACAATTTTTTTTTTAATCAAAAGAAAACCTATAATTTTTTTTTAAATCTTCCCTGTCCTGCTATTTAGAGATTCTCCCTATTAATACACCAAGCTCACCGATAAAGACAAGACACTCGGTTGTCTTCCCAGCAACCACAGCACAATGCCGTGTGTTCAACAAATATTTGTCTAATAAATGAATGAGGTGGGTCCTTCTAAATGATAATGAAGGTAAACACAGAATCCAGCACAATGACAGATGCCCGCCCACTGCCAGTTGCCTTTTGTAATGCTGATGACACAGCCCGACCTGGTTCATCTGAGCATGACCAGTGAGAGAAAATGCTGCCCACACATCAGGAGTTAGCAAACAAGAGTGTCCTATTCCGGAAGGGCGTCAAGAAGGACACAGTGTAGGTTTGGGACAATGACAGAAGGGCTAGGGTGCACCCAGATGTTCACTGGGTCCTGAAGATGGAGGTTTTTTTCCTTTCCCTCATTTTCATTATTTTTGTTTCTTTAAATTTTCTACAACCTGTGCAGCATTCTCAATAAATGTATATCACATTCTCAAATGTCATATACATTTATATCACATTTATTTTTCTTCTATATATATATTTAATTTTATTTATTCATTTGACAGAGAGAGAGGGCACAAGCAGGGGAGAAGTAGGCTCCCTGCTGAGCAGGGAGCCTAACGTGGGGCTCCATCCCAGGACCCTGCAATCAGGACCTGAGCCGAAGGCAGACACTTGACCAACCGAGCCACCCAGGTGCCTAGAAAAATAAATGTTATAAAAGTGGGGAAAAAACCTCTACTGGGCTAAGCTCTTTTTCCTTTGTCAGATGGTAATGATAGGCAGCCATTACCAAGTGCCTTATACTTCCCAGGCACCGTTCTTTGGGCTTGAACATAGGGTAGCTCATTTCATCCCCAGAGTACTGAATGCAGGAGGCGCTAGCAGCAGACCCATTTTATAGATGGCGGAGCTAAAGCACAGAGGCAAGTACCTGGCCAGCAGCCACCAGATCATTTGCAGAGCTCAGGATGCAGGTGCCTAAATTGTTTTCCTGGAGCGCAGAGGTAGGCTGGGGCTGGGTCCCCTAAGCCTACACGACCAAGCAGCGTTGACCCAAGAAGGCCATGGGATTCAGAGCCACCCAAAGGGCTTATTCCAGCTCTACTGTTGGGTCCCACCCCCAGGGGTGCACTGGTCAACGTTTAGCAGCGGCTCTTGGGTTGTGGGAACCCTGGGTTATAGCCTTTGCCAATCTCTGGTGTCAACACTCTTGCCGTGATCAGTTCCAGGCTTCCAAGGTGAAGTCACAGAAGGCAGACTTGGAAAGAGATGCCTGTAGCTCATCACGATACAGTATTGCTACCAAATAGATATAATAAGATATAATAACCCCAAGAGCATAGGTAATAACTTAATTAAAATCGTCAGGAAATGATAATCCCGAGTATTAACAAATACTTTTGGTTTTCATATAATGCAATTCCTAGTTTTTATAACGCGACTTTAATGACGGCTGTGTTTAACAACCCACTCCCCAAAATGCCTGAACAATGAACCTGGGGGGCTCGCGGGGGGCAGCAGCAGACAGCTCCAGCACTTCCTGGATGTGACTCACAGATCAGAATCTCTCTCCAGGCAGCCGGGGTCCCAGGATTCGGCAGGCGAACCATCTCCCGCAGGAATCCTCAAACATTCCCACGCTTATCACTTGAGAACCAGGACCCTGGGCTCTGCCTCCAGGAGCTCGGGCCTGAGATCCCTCAAAATTGTGGACTAAGTCCCCAGCCCCCGCTGAAGCTTAGCCTCAGGGCTGTCAACAAGGTGGAAAGGCCCGTGGGTCTGGGCTAGACTTGGCCAGCCCCCTTCTTCCTCCACCTACCTCTTGATGTTTGCTGTTCTGGTCAAGGGACGTCCCCCTTGTGCTTTTCTGGTCCACTCTCCTCCCAGACAGCATCAGGTCTGTGACTCTCAGGCCTCCAGATATTTAAGATATGGACAGTTAAAAAAATATGTGTTAACATTCAGAGCACTTATCAATTACTTGATTGGTTTGATTTATGATTGCCAGGAAATCTATTTACTTGAGTGCCCCTGAAACTTTCACCAATTTGGGGAAGATAGAGAAAAGGAAAAAGAGCTTTCGGCTTGGGTCATGATCCCAAGGTCCTGGGATCGAGCCCCGCATCGGGCTACTTGCTCAGCGGGGAGCCTGCTTCTCCGCCTCTGCCTGCCTCTCTGCCTGCTAGTGCGCACTCTCTCTCTCTCTCTCTGACAAATAATTAAATAAAATCTTAAAAAATAAATAAAAGAGAGACAGAGAGAGAGGTAGGGGAGAGAAATGCACAGTCCTGCCCTTCAGGTGGGGAGTGAGACAGGACACAGGTGAAACAAAGTGAGCGCAGAATCTGGTGGGAGTCACGGAGGGCGGCCCAGCCATGTGAGTTGAGAACGAATCCACAAAAGTCAACCAAACAAGGACCTGGGGCCACTGTTCTCGGCAGAGGAAACGTTAGCGCGAAGCTGGATGGGGCAGAGAAAGTGGTGCTCGGGCTGGGGAGGGATGGCGGAGCTGGCGAGAAACAGGAAAATTCAGGGTGTGTGCTCTGGGGGTCGAGGCCACAGGACCAGCTAAGGACGAGCAGTGGGGGCCGAGGGGTGGACGGTGACCCAGGATCTTGGCTCTAGCCTCCAGGTGACTGGTGGCACCACGTACTGAAGTGGGAGACACCTGAGAGAAAGGAGGGAGAGGAATCAGGGGTTCTTGGTCTTTTATTTGAAATTCTACTTGCCATCCACATGGGGGTGCCAGGTGGGTAGCTGGGGAAATGCATCACGTGCTCAGAGGCCAGAGCCAGAGACCCCATGGGGTGGGGGGTGTCTTTGGCCTTCCGATGGTGTTTGAAAGCGTGACTGAGACGCCATCACTGAGGGGTTGTGAGGGAAGACAGGAGGGCTCCAGTGACGTTCTGAGGAGCACCAGCCTCTTAGAGCATGAGTCGGCAGAGGAGACTGGGAGAGAAGCACCAGCGGAAAATCCGATGTGGGGGTGCAGGACCTGGGACAGGAGAACGTTCTAAGGCTGCTGGCCTGACCAACTTGCCTAATGCTGCCGAGCAACCGAGAAAGCAGCATAGAGAAGACTCCCCCGCGTGGCAAAGGCCCAACCTTGTGTTTCCGGAAGGCACATGCACTTGGTCCTACAAGGAAGGGGGAGCTAGGAATGATTCGAATCGAGACACTGACCATGAGCCAGAGGATGGAGACCAGTTAGACGGTTCTTCAGTAGCAAAGGCAGCACCACAAGGGCCTACTCTAGGGCAAGAGTGGCGAAAATGAACAGTCAAGAAGAGATAGTCAAGGTCACTATAGTCACTTGTCCCATGTGATCTATAACGTGGAGAGGAAGAGCTCCTCTCTTCCTCTGGAAGGAGACATTCTTAACCAAGTCGGGAGCTAGCAGGGCAGCAGGTGGCCCCGGTGGCAGGGTGGGGACAGGCAGAGCTGAGTCAATGAGCCTGCCGTCCATCCCTACGGCTCTCTGGGTCTCGTGCTCAGGGGAGAAGCGGGAGCTGCAGATGGGGTTTCAAGAAACACCGGTGAAGAACAGTCATAGCCCGGGGCCGGGATGTGCTTCACCACAGAAAGGCTGAAAGACGAGAAACGCAGAAGCTCACTAAGCGGGAGGGCCTCCACGGGGGACACAGTAATGGGACTCTTGAAGCCTTGGGTAGATTAGTAGGATCCCTGGGATTGCCCTCACCCCGGGCAGGGCCTGCGGGATCCACTTCCAGCCCTTCTGACTCTGTGGCTGACTCTCGGAACATCTGGGTGTAGACTCCGGCTGACAAGGTCCTGGACTCGCTCATGAGGGGCCCCACGGGATCGGCGTTTCCTATCCTTACGGAGCTCTGGACTTCTGTGATCGGACGGAGCTCTGGTCCTGCGCTCCAGGATGACTTTAAAGGAAACATCAGCCGAAGGACCCCCACCGGCCGTAGCCCAGAGTCACAGAATGAGGAATTTCTGGGAACGTAAGGTAAGATCTGAACTTGCGTCGCTGCCTGGGTCCAGTGTGCCTGAGGTCATGGCGCGCAGAGCGCCATTGACACAGAGTGAGTGAGCTGTCAATTCTGTTCTCTCTCTTCATTTTATTATTTTTTAAAGACTTCATTTATTTATTTGACAGAGAGAGAGAGCACAAGCAAGGAGGAGAAGGGGGCAGGCTCCTTGGAACCCCATGTGGGGTTTATCCCACATGACCTGAGTCAAAAGCAGACGATTAACAACTGAGCCACCCAGGTGCTCCATTTATTCTCTCTTTAAATGAAAAAACAGGCTCTAGAAAACCAAAGAGTTCTCAATCACGTGTTCAGCTGGTGTTTACTGAGCCCCTGCCACCAGCTGCAGGGCTGGAACCCGGGGGCGCAGCAGTGACCCCAGGCCATCGTGGTGCCTGTCCTCGGGGAGCTCAGAGTCTAATCCATTTTGGCTGGAATACGAACTCAGTGCCTAGATGGAACCACCTACAGAAAGGCAATCAAATGAGTTAAGTGCCGACAAGCAACCCGTGTCTGGTTTTAGGCTCCCAGGAACCGTGATCCCCAGCCTGGCAGGGTTGAGACACTCAGACCTCACCAGGAAGGGGCTAGAAATCGCCTCCACAAGGTGGGCGTCCCCTGAGGCAGGGGAAGGAGGGAGGTCCTTCTCGGGGCAGGTGGGCCCTGCGGGGGTCGGGGCGGGAGGAATTCTGCTTCCATCAGGCCTGAACCCCCAATCTCAAGGAGCTCGGGTCACTTGCTGACAGACCTGTCCGGAGCAGTGACCCCCCCGCCCTGGGGACCCATCTTAACATCTGATTGCATCCTGGAGACTTGAGAGCCGGCCTGGAGCGATAGAAGACCGGGCTGGTCCAGCTCAGAGCCAAGCCCGCACCCCCCCGCCCGCCACTCGCGGCTGAGCCTGGGCTGGCCAGAGGGTCGGTGGGAGAGGAGTGCAGACCCAGGTCTCCCCACAAAAGCGCGCCCGCCGCTGCCAGCTACACGTGGCTTTCCCAACACAAGGCTCTTTGTTCTGGCTACAGGTTGTTCCATTCCCATGTTCCGAAAACAGTGCGCTTGCCTGAAGGAGGAGTCTCTCATGAACCCCTTGCAAAGGAAAGGAAATATCCTGGCCTTTTCCTTCATAAACTCCTTGTTATTGCAACCACTTAAAAGCATAAAGTTGAACAGAAATTGGCTGCACGAGGGCTTCCTAGAAGCTGGAGATGAAAGTAACCTTTTGAGTAACCTTTTTCCTCCCAGCGGCCAACCTCCCGCCTCCCTTCTCTGCTGTTTGCTTCAGGAGCCGGGCACCTCCGTGACGCAGGACAAAGGGCGCTGGCAGCGAGGACCCCATTCCCGTGGAAACCAGTGAAATCCTGCATTTCCTTAAAGTACCCCCAACCCTATCCCAACCCCTTCCCAAAGGAGGCACCATGTCACTATCAGTCCAGATCAGCTTGGAAAAGCCCCGCCTGAGGCTCCTAGAAATGGTCTGACTTCAGAGCCTTTACGTGGATTCCTACCCACCCCCACACAGAGACTGAGACTTTGCCATGAAGCTAAGGGTTACTGAAAGGAAATGGACGAGCCTGAGCCCTGGAGTGGAAAGACCAGGATTCAGACCGCCTGGGACCCGGGACAACGTATGTCACATCTGGGAGCCTCTGTCTCGCAGGCTACCAACAAGACTGCAATGGGTAGTGGGACGCCGATATTCACGAGGTGACCGGGAGGACTGGGGATAGTTGTGCAAATCTCAGAGCCACTGGGAGGCTCTCGATACAGGAGAGTTACTGTGTTTCCTCTGTATTTTGTCTTCAGACCCACCTTCGGAGGGTGATGGGACATACGCCACATTTATTCTGCGGCGGGGATGTCACAGCGCCCTGGCCGAAACAGGTGTCCCTTCCCAAAGTCTTCATACGTCATGGGAGTCCTACAACCGGGGCTTCAGGGCACTTTCATAGCTCAGTTGGTTTAAGCATCTGCCTTCGGCTCAGGTCATGATCCCAGGGTCCAGGGATCAAGTCCTGCATTGGGCTCCCTACTCAGCAGGCAGCCTGCTTTTCCTCCTCCCACTCTCTCTGCTTGTATTCCCTCTCTCGCTGTCTCTCTCTCTGTCTCCCTCTCTGTTAAATAAATAAAACTTTCTTAAAAATAAAAATTTAAAAATGAAACTGACGCTTCTGCCATGGGGAAAAGCTCAAGCAAACAGGCTTGGCTCGGCTCGCCTGCCCGTGAAACATGCTCTTTCCCCTTGGACGCGAGGGAATGGATGTCTCGAGATGCTCCTCTCTCACGTGGGGGCATCCATGGCAGTTTCGTGCGACCATCTTACTTATCCACAGATTACGATGATCAGACTCCCCAGGTCATCAGGTGTGGTTCCTGTGGCCCCACCCCACCTGCTCGGCCTGCGCCTGAGGCCGGGAGGCTGGCTGCAGAGTCCATGTTTCTTGCCAGGGTTCCCTGGGACCCTGCTTTGGGACAAGGCTGTAGAGATTACCAGCACAAAGATAACTGAAAAGATCTTATTTCGAAAAGGAGGAAAATGGATTAAGGGAATCGCAAATGTGAGATACTTTGCATCTGCCCCAAATCTTTACATTGATCCATCCTTCAGTCCATCTGTCCATCCATCCATCCAACCACCTGCTCCTTCCAGCACCTGGTCCCATCTTGAATGTCTACAACAAGCACATCAGGCCCATGAGGCTCAGGGAGGCAGAGATGGAGAAGAGGGATCCTCGCTGTGAAGCAGCTCATGGACCATCCAGACAGATGGACAAGCAGAGATGATTAGAGGCAGCACGATGCTGTGGAGGGACGCTCAGGGGAGAGAGCTCCAGAGAGGTGGGGGGAGGGCTGGGGAGGAGGGAGAGGAGACCGCACACTTGCTGAGAGTCCCATATGCAGAGGAGGGAGGCTTCCCAGAGTGGGCGATGCTTCATGTCCATGCGAATGGGAACCTACAGGCAGCCAGGCAGAAGGAGACAGAAGGTGTGAGGCCCAGAGTTCAGAGATCACAGTAGATTCCCAGCCTGGGGAGGCCCAGGGCATCCACCAAGGGAAGGCTGGGCTAAGGGCTTCGTTGTGCATTTACACAAGGCCTATGAATTCCTTTCAGAATAGTGGGGGGGGGGGTGTTGTTTTGGGAGGGGTTTTAAAGATTTTATTCTTAATTAATGCCTCTACCCAACACGGGGCTTGAACTCACAGTCCTGAGATTAAGAGTCACGTGCTCTACCAACGGAGCCAGACAGGCACACTCAGAATATTTTTTTTAATCTTTTATTTACTTATTTGATAGAGAAAGAGAGAGAGAGCACAAGCAGGAAGAAGCAGCAGAGGGAGAGGGAGAAGCAGGCTCCCCACTAAGCAGGGAGCCCGACACGAGATTCTATCCCAGAACTCCAAGATCACGACCCAAGCTGAAGGCAGATGCTTAACCGACTAAGCCACTTAGGCGCCCCCCAGAATAGTGTTTTATACAATACAATACAATACAATACAATACAATATAATACAAAGATAAAATATGTAAGTTGACAAAGGAAGTTGCTGGCATGGGAATCCAGTTACTTTTCTAAGTGGTAATAGATGTGCTTCTTTATTAACTCACCAAGTAACAACATCTAGCAGAGGGGGTTCCCAGGACCATAGTTTCCAGATAGCAATAAGTGTTAACAATTCCAGTGTATCTTGTAACAAGCCCAATATAATACGAAAATGTCTATATTTTCCATCGGTTTGTTACTCACGTTCATCATGAAAGGAAGTGCTACATTTCAGTTAGACATTAATAGAAAAAGTCCTTTTTCCCATTTGCAAGAGTCCCCTTGTGGGAGTTCGTGGACTCCAAGTGTACAGGCACCTGGTCCTGCTCAACTCAGTCCTCCTGCCCCGCCCCCTTGGCCCCTGTTGAGACACATCTGCTGGTGTTCACTGTCCTTCTGTCCTTACTAGAGTGGGGACTCCTGGCGTCCAGGAGTCTGTCTTTTCCCCTCTGGATCTCCACAGCCTGTCAGAGGCAAGTCTCTGGCACCGCCGGTGCCCTGTGAATGTTTGTTGAATGAATGAATGAATGACTCATGTCACACGCAGAATTTTAGACTTTGGAAAGGGATTTGCGGGCTGGGTGGGAGTGGAAGGATGAGATTTTTCTGCGGCATTACCACATCTGGCCCAGCTGAGGCAACGGAGCTGGATGAATTGTGAGGCTGGCGCTTTCCAAGTTTGGGCGGGGACCTGCCATTCTTATCATCCACTCATTCTGCCACTATTTCCAGAGAACAATCCAGATGGCGGGCATCACAGCAGCAGCTCTGCCTTGCACACAGATGCATGGATGTGGTCCCCTTGAGTCCGGAGTATGACCTGCAAGCAACATATCCCACCTAAGAGGTTACTGGTTCTTTCTGGCAGTGATGACTGACCCGTGAGAACATGCCCCTGGAGAAGGTCCGCCTCCGCCCCGTCCCAGGAAAAGGAGTAGAGCAAGCACAAGGAGAAGATCCCGGGGAAGAGCCCGGGGCAGAGCCCCACCTCCTACTCCACAGACGTGAAGGGCTTGGGGTGCTACAAAATCACCACCGTCTTTAGCACAAACAGTCGTTCTGTGGGTTGGCTGCCCCCGCTGCCCTTTGCCTGGCCGTGGGCAGAAAAGCAAGGCTTATAGAAGGCTGCTCCTTCTATAAGGAATCAAAATGAGTGGGAAACTATCCCAATAAACAGGCTTTGGATTCAAAAAATAATAATATCTAAAGGAAGTTACTTGTTAACAACTCAGAAACGTACATATCACGTGAGATGAACGCTCTGAGCCGCTGGGTATGTCCCCTCCTTAAAAGACGGCGTCTGATCTTACAGGAAAGACAAACACACCAATAACTAACATAGAAGGTCAAGATGGGGAATCCCTTTAGCCAGGAACGGATTACAGGAGATGTCTCCACGGGGATCAGGGCCAGCTATGGAGCAGGAAGCGATGAGCTGATTTGGGAAGGTATCACTAAGAAAGCGGTCATTGAGCTGAGCCCAGGAAGTTGGGCAGGATTTGAATAATACTGATTTTAAATGGTTTATTCCTTGCCAATAGCAAGTGATTCCAGATTGGAATTCTTTGTCTTCCTCCTTGATATTTCCTTATTAAAGGTTCAGTTCACACTCTCACGTACTGTGAAGAGACCTTCCTTATCTGAATTTTAGCCCATGTGCCTTCAAACCTCCAATCTAAGAAAACATTGACTTGAGAAATATAAAGCCTTTTTCTGAAAATATCAAATGTAAATTATCTTGGCAAGCTTTGTCTTTTTTTTTTTTTTAAGGTTTTGTTTATTTATTTGAGAGAGAGGGAGAGAGCATGAGCAGGGGAGTTAGGCCGGAGAGAGAGGGAGAAGCAGACTCTCCACTGAGCAGGGAGCCTGATGAGGGGCTTGATCCCAGGACCCTGGGACCATGACCTGAGCCAAAGGCAGATGCTTAGCCAACTGAGCCACCCAGGTGCCACATTTGCACGATATTAATTTTGTAGTTTTGTTTTAGTGATGCCTTTTAAAAACTTATTAAAGACAAAGCGCACAGGGGTGTCAGGGTGGCTCAGTCGCCTAAGCATCTCCCTTCAGCTCGGGTCATGATCCCCGGGTCCTGGGATCGAGCCCCACATCAGCCTCCCTGCCCAGCAGAGAGTCTGCTTCTCTTTCTTCCCCCCAACCCCTGCTCGTGCTTTCTCCCTCTCTCTCTTGCAAAAATTAATAAACAAAATCTTTAAAAAATATAAAATCTTGCAGATGTGTAGGCATCTATGATAACCAGTTTGAGAGAATTTCTATTTCAAAAAATTATAATTAAAACAAATAGGATCTCTAATTGCCTGAGAAATAGTAGTTCCTGTTGTCTTTAATTATGTGATATACAAAAAAATTAAACTTTAACTATAAATGGCTACAACTTATGGTAGAGACAGAATAGTAGAATCAAGGGAGTCTGGTTTTCCTTAGTAGTTAGTTGATCATTTATATCCCACCTAACCTACTACTTCTTTAAAGAAACTGAATTTGAACAAGACGATTAAATACTTGGCAAAACAGCATTGTTGCAAAAATTTTTAATTTTATCTCTTTCCTACAGAGTATGTGGAACGTTAAAAATTTTAAAGATTACATTAAAAGATTGGTTTATGCTACCATTTTTAATATCAAAGACACAGTAAGTAAACTCCTCACTTAAGTGAGTACTAATGTGCATTCTGTCCAATCTGCCAAATAAAAAGGTATTGTTAATGTGTTTATAGCCATTATAAAAAGTAGTGGATGGGAAATAATATTCGTTTTTCCCAGTCCATCCTGTGGGTATGACTAGTGGTCTCTGTTTCTCTCTCTGCCTTCTCTCCTGACTGGATGCTTGAGGAAAGCTTGGAAGGCAACAGCCATATTGGATTACTTTCTGGAAGCTTTTTCTACTCCTAGTGCCTTTGGTTCTTCGGAGACCATTTTGCCAGGACCTTGCACATGGCGCAAGGCTTTGAAGTGCAACCTCTCCTTGGCCAACACACCCTTTGCTCTCCTCTTGCTGGCTACCATCTTGAGAGCTCTGGCTGGCACTCCCTCGGCATTGACTTTCTTGTTCTTAGACCCAGATTCAGCACAGCTCTCAGCTCTAATCCCTTGTTATTTGTTTGTTCGGTTTTGTATTCCTTGCAGTTGCCTCAGATTAGAATTTCTGCACCCTCCCTCCACCCCATACAAGGACACCTGCCTCATCCCCAGAGAGTCTAGAACTTTCCATTTGCTCATTAATATTTGTGGTCAGGAGAGGACTCGGACCTCAAATGGATGGGGTATGTGTGTGACGTTTGGTAGGGTCTTTGTAGATCAACCTAAAAGAAAAAAAGGAAAGCTGCTTCCTCAAAACAAGATTGGGACTCATGGATTCTGGTTAATTTTTTATTTCTGGTCTCATTTCATTAAAGTCATGAGAACAAAGACGATATCCTGAAAAATGTTTGGAGGAAGGGATCCTGGTTTTACTGAAGCTGAAAGAGAACTGTAGAACTAGTTGCCTGCCAGACCCCAGAGCTGTCACCGAAGAGTTAGGTTCTTTCCCTACTCAATACCGTTTGCCATATAACCAGACAGTATTTGGCAGCAAGTTGATAATTTACTCGGTGGCCACAGTACAGAGAAGGGGAGCTTGTGCTCTCAAGAAGGTCTCATGGTCAGGGTTTAAAGAGGGAAGGGTAATTAAGGGGCTGGTAAGCAAGCTGACACAGGAGGGTTTTGAGGGATGGGAGGAGGCTTCTGAGAATCAGACTGCCACCTCTTTTCTTCCCTTAAATGGGCACAGTCCGGATCTTGCATTGGTAGGTGTGATTTTGTTATTACCATTAGAGCTAATGATCCTGAGGTCAGGTAGAGGGTTAGCACTGCATCTAAACCGAATCAAACTGGTCAGAAACTGGGTTATGAAGGCTCCTTAAGAGTTCCTTAGCAAGTCTCTGGTGACAATCCCTTCCCTTGCTCCCTCCACAAGAGTCAGCCAGGCTCACCTGTCTTGAATGTCTCACAGATTTCTAGTTCAGCCCTGGATTGCTGACCCTGTGTCTGCAGTAAATCTCAGAGTTCTCATTCATTCGTTCTCCCATTCTTTCACCAAGTTGAACCATGCCCCAGATACTGCACTGGCCCTGGGGGGAAACGCGGGGTGGCTGCCACCATCTAGTGGGAGCCATGTAAGGAGGGAGAAAGGGCAGGAGGCTGTGGAAACACAGACAGCAGCTCTTAACTCAGAACAGGAGGTCAGGAATGGGCTTCTTGCAAAGACAGTAATATCTTCGAGAGCAGTGAGGGGGAAGGTATCCTGTCCAAGGAACCAGCAGGTGTGGGGGCTGGGAGGTAAGAAACCCCACAGGGTATCAGTGTGCTCTAGTTGGGATCATCAAGGGCTGAGCCCCAGAATCTCCACAGTCGAGAACATGCCCAGAACTGAAGCAGCCACACTTGCTGTGGGGGTTAAATCCCACCCCCATCTGCAGGGACCTCCCGGCACGGTCCCCTAGGGTGGCTCTAGGTCCCTTCGTTGTTTGCTGCGGGGTTGGGGGGGAGACATTCCTGACTGCAACAGGCTCTCAGCCTCCACAAACAGGGTGGCCTTGTCTCTTTTTACAAGTGGAGAGAAGCAGGCACAGAGCCACACTCCCAGTGCCCCCATGGCTTCCCCTCCAGGACCAAACGGTCTCCAATTCCCTTCCATATTTCCATAAAACCCAAACCTGTCAGACAGGCCCCAAGCACCTTCTGGAAAGGTGGGTAAGGAGGATCTCTAAAGGGAGAGTTTGCAGATCTAGACTAACATAAAGAAGTTTGGGAGTCTCTACACTCATGGCCAAAATATAGGGAGTGTGCATTCATGGAGTGCCAAATGTATGGCTCGCACGTGTGGTACAAGGTTCTTTACAAGTGACTGGTGTTAAAGCGGACCCACAGCGGGATGCTGCTTGGGGGAAGGGTGCTCCTTCGTTAACCTACGTGTTCTACCCTGGTTTGTGGCTCAGGGTGGGCTTTCCTGTTGGGATCCCTACACAGACCTTTGGACGTCTGGCCCCATGCCAAGCTGCTGGATTTCCAACCTCTAGCAATGATACCAACGTCACTTAAAACAATCTCCCATCTATTAAGCAGGCACAATCTTTTTTTTTTTTTTTTAATAGAATAAAGCACAATGCTGGCAGGGCTTTAAGGAAATGAGCACAGGCATACCCGGCTGGCGGCTCTCTAGAGTGCTTCTTCTCTTCCTTGAGAAAAATTGGACAATATGTAACAAGAGCCACGGAACTGTTTGACCCAGTAATCCCCCTTTTGGGAAAATGCTACATGAAAATAATGCCTAAGGAAAAAAACCCCAATATGTACAATATATACTCAGCCATTGCAATTTAATACGGTGTAAAACTGGAAAGGGGCCAGATACACAGAAAAGGGGAAATGACTGAGCAAATCGTACAGTGATATGAAGTACTCCGCGGCCATTATCAAGTACATGGGCTACGTCAGTGCATTCAGATCTGAAAATTTCAGCAACGATAGAAGGCGAAAGCCCCGTGCACGTGCTGAATGTAATTAAATTCTTTCAAGTACGTCAGTATTCTACCGATATTACAAGATAACCTAGAAGGAAATAAATTCCATTGAAATGCTCACTGGGTTCTTTCTCTGTGTAGTTGTTTTAAGTTCATCATTTAAAAGACACATTTTATTTTATTATTATTTTTTAAAGATCGTATTTATTTATTTGAGAGAGAGAGAAAGAGCACAAGCAGGGAGAGAGGCAGAGGGAGAAGCAGACTCCCCACTGAGCAAGGAGCCTGATGCGGGGCTCGATCGAGGACTCCCGCATCACAACCTGAGGTGAAGGCAAACGCCCAACCAACTGAGTCACCCAGGTGCCCCCTGAAAAACACATTTTTAAAAGGCAGATGTTGGTGCACCTCTTTAGAAGGAAAACAATCCACACCTTTGGAGCAAGGGAGCCCTTCAGCCATGGCCATGACGGCACCGTGAGATCATCAGGCTGCCGTTGGTGAGGCTGCGCGGCCTCTGACTCAGGTGTCGCGCTTACACACCTGCCTCAGACGGGATAGACACAGCTCTTTTCTCCGAGGGCTGCAGGACAGCCCAGGGCCAGGCACACCATGGATCTCATTTCTGCTCCACAGAGCGCTGGCAGGGGGAGGCCGAGAATTTCCAGTTTACTTTAGAATGCCAACACGTCCTCCTGTCCTCTAGGACACTCGTTCTGGCTGGACTGGCATTTGCTACGCCACAGTGTGTAGAAGTTACACACAAGGAAGCGAATGAGCAACAAGCCAATATGTAGGCTGTGGAGGGTCTAATAACTAAGAAGCATATGGGCTCCAATCCTGGTGCAAACTGGGGCTTTCAGGAAATAGTCCCCATCAATTCTCTTTTTCTCATTGTATTACTGTTAAATTCCAATTCAAAGACCACTTTTGTGGCAACAGCTTTATTAAGATATAATTCATACACCCTGCAATTCCCCCATTTAAAATATACAGTTCAGTGGTTTCTAATAGAGTCAGAGTTGTGAAATTATTACCACGATCAATCTTAAAACATCGTTATCACCCCAAAAGAGACCTCATGCTCTTTAGCCATCACTCCTAAGCTCCCCCTCAACCGGTCACCCCTAGAAGTAGACGACCACTAATACACATTCTGTCTCTATAAATTGCCTATCCTGAATATTTTCTGTAAATGGATTCATACAATATGTGGTTGTTCGTTTCTGGTTTCTTTCACTTAGCGTAATGTTTTCAAGGTTCAGCTACGTTCTAGCACGCGATAGTTCTTCACTTCCTTTTCATGGCCAAATAACATTTTATTGTGTGAAGAGATCACATCTTACCTGTCCATTCACCGGTTGTTGAGTATTTGGGTATTTCTACCTTTTGGCTATTACTAATAATGCTGCTATGAACATTCGTGGCTAGAGATGGCGCTCTGATGGCTAGAAAGCAGGCTGGCTTCCGCGGCTGGTTGCTGTAGATAATGGGTTGGCTTCCTGGGCTGGTGGCTGAAGATTGGGGCTCAGTGTTCTATTTTTACGTACGGTCTGGCTGTTGTCCATTTGTGTATTCACTCTCTCAGTCCCGACCTAGAAAACTATAATATCCATATGGCACACTGGGGTAAGAAAAGGCATCCGCTCAGATCAGAGGCCTCGTGTCCCACCTGTAGCCCCCAGGGCTGCTGGAAACCCTATTGGTGCGTCTAACGCAGGCGCAGGACCCGGGGTGCCGCAGCTCTACTCAGCACCCCCTAAGCCTCATCTTAGAGTCACGCAGAGATCGTCATTCTCTCTTGCAGGGCCATTGTAGGGATATGAGGGAATAATGTATGCACAGCCTCTATTGCAAATGAGGCATTCGATGCTGGTTAGGTGTGTGGCTACTTCCCCCTTCAGTTTAATTCATGCCCTGATTGATCCTCGGTGTGAGAAAGAATGGTCACATAGACCGTCAGCAGCTCACACACCATGAATCAACTGGTTAATCAGAACTTCACAGCTCTGAGCCTTAGAACTGCAAACCAGGAGTCCACAGACTGAGACAGCGTGCTTGGTTCCACTTTCTCGGGATCTCTCTAAAATCAAGACATTTTAAATTGCGGAGAATCCACACTCTAGGGGCGCCTGGGTGGCTCCATTGGTAAAGACTCTGCCTTGGGCTCAGGTCATGATCTCAGGGACCTGGGATGGAGCCCCGTGTCAGGCTTTCCACTCAGCGGAGAGCCTGCTTCTCCCTCTCCCTCTGTGATCTCTCTTGCTTTCGCTCTCTCTCAAATAAACACATAAAATCTTTAAAAAATTAAATAAAATAAAATTACAGAGAATCCATATTAAAAATTGTTTTTCTAGCGTCTGTTGGAGATCCAGAAGGCTTTGTGGGGGCGGGGCACTACCCTGTCCTGTGGCTGCCATCCGCTGTGTGTCATGGCATGTGGACAACTTCTCAGACTTTCTGCTGCTGCCCCTTGTCTGATCCAAACCCTTCCAACCCCGTCTACTGTGCTCTTTATTTCTGCCAGAAAAGCTTTCATTCATACTTAATCATTTTACTTAAGTCATGTAAGTGAATGCCTTCTTATGCCTCTTCTATATTGCCAGTAGCTTTATTTTCTATGAAAATAAATACAAAGAATAAGTATTTTACAGCCTTAGTCCATCTGTTCCAATAGTTCTGCTTTGGACAGTTGTCTTACGTTTTGGTCTTTCTTTTATGATATTCTGCTCCTGGAGAGCCTAAGCTCTTGGCACAGCCGTCACTCCGCGGGTCATGCCCGTTAGGGTTGGAGGTCAGGTCCTAGCCTGGTTGCCTCTCGGGAGGCAAGGAAGGAGATGGGATGAGCCCCAGGGCAGAGAGTCACAAGCCCCCGCAGAACCCTGTTTAGCCATATTTATCTATAGGTGTAAAGAATATTCCTACACATTTAGAATGAAAGCCAAGTGGATCTGTATTGATTTTCTTACACCTGGCCCATTATACTCCTTCATGCTACCTGCCTGACCCCTACAAGAATCTTCGTTTATCACCTCCCTGTCAACGATTGTGTGGGCTTGACCCAGAGGCCGGTGCCAATCAAGGACAGTTAAAAGGGATGTGTGTGAGCCGTTAGCCACTGCCGGTTGGTGTGGATCCCTCGACAAGGGGAGATAAGGAAGGAGTAACTTGCAGAGCAGAGCAGAAGCCCTTATGTCAGGCAAGATCGGCATTGGTAATTAGTCATTTGTTGGAAACAGTCTCGAAGTGAAGAATCAAGAGAAATGATACACATTCACCATCATCAGATCATTTCCTCTCTTGCTGTGGAAGTTTCTCAACTTCCTCTCACTTTGAGATTGCCTGAGACCTTGACACCTAGGACTTACTGTACTTCTCCTTGTGGCCACCTCAGGGCCTTTGCACTTGCAATTCCCTCTGCCTGGGATTTCCTAGAGATATTCTGATAAGTTTTGAAGAAACACCAAAAGGAGTAGGAGACCAGGTCTTGATGAGAGGTTGTCTGAAGAACAGATTATTTACCGAGACACTAAGTGAAGGGCAGGGCTATGCCTGGAGCACCTAGGAACCACTGAACCCCAGAGTTATACTCAGCACTGGAACCTTCAGCCAGGAGGCAGACTCAGTGGGAAGAAAAGCTCTCATGCTGCCATGGTCTAAGGCCAGGGAATGTCAGAGCCTTGAGACACCTGTGGCCATGGTGACTCCAAGCCTTGGCTTTGGCCATGGAAGCAAATTCAATTTGCTTTCTCTCAAACCCATTCTCTCAAAGCCAAGATGTGGCATTGTTTATTTTGTTGTGATGGAACAGAAGTCAGGGGTTGAAGATCCCACAGAAAACAGTAAAATTGCTCTTGGGCTTGAAAAATGAAGCTTGAATGCCCTTCTCCTTTCATGTTATCAGGAGAGACACACAAGTCATACCTGACCACACTTGGAGCTTTATTATATTCTTTCCTCATTCTTTCATGCAGATCCTAACTCTGACTGTCATCAGCCTCTTTTTCTCTCTCTCTCTTTCTCTCTGTCTCTGGTTGTTATTTGCTTTTTCACAGTACAAAGTAATATAGCATCATCTTTTTTTGATGTAGAAACTGAGTGAATGAATGAATGAATGAATGTAAACAAAGAAAAGTCATCTGTAATCTTACCACAGATGAAGAGCCATTGTGAAACTTCCAGGTGTCCTCTCACAATTACTTCTTTAGGGGCGCCTGGGTGGCTCAGTGGGTTAAGCCTCTGCCTCCAGCTCGGGTCATGATCTTGGGGTCCTGGGATGGAGCCCCGCATTGGGCTCTCTGCTAGGCGGGGAGCCTGCTTCCCCCTCTCTCTCTCTCTGCCTGCTTGTGATCTCTCTCTCTGTCAAATAAATAAATAAAAACCTTTAAAAAATTACTTTTTTATGCCTGGGTGCACACATACATGGTTTTCTTACCAAGAAAAAAAAAAAAAGGACAAGAACACATTGTTTTTTCTGCTCTGTTGTCCTTATATCCATGCGTCTGCCTGAGTATCTTGCCATGGTCCTGGATTAGCTGGCTGAGCCCCAAATCCAGAGACGAATGTTCTCAGAGGAGGAGAGACATGAAGGTGTAACACAAATTTGAGTGCCATGCCTATAAGCCAAGGGACACCATTGCTAGTGGCCAAAAGAAGCCAGGAGAGGGGCTTGGAACAGGTTCTCCCTTGGAGACTCCAGAAGGAACCAGCCCCATGAGGACAGTTCGATGTTAGACTTCTGGCCTTCGCAACATGTCATGGCGGCCACAGGAAACCACACTTCCCTGCAGACACGCTGTCTGCTCTTCCCACCCCTCCCATCTGCATGTTCCCTGTAGGGACACCACCCACGGCGCCCATTACCTTTGCTGCTGGTTTAGCTGAGTCACCAGCAGCCTGAGGTCGAGAGCAGAGAGAAAGCTAAGGTCTTTATTTTCCTGGCTCTGTTCTGCAAGTCCTTGGGCTGGCCTTGTTCTGGACCATGGCTCATTGCTCCCTGCAGGGCTCCCCACCTATTCTGGTCACCCCTCCCACCATGTCCCACTGGGGGATGAAAAAGGTTGGGACCAGCTCAGCTTGCCCTGAGTTCCTGCACTGGCCCTGTGGTTCCCATCTAGCTCATGTGGTTTTGCCATAAAAAAAATGTATGTATAATTCATGAATTAATTGAATGAATCCTTTATTATTATGCATTTCGGTAGCTCTAGTTTTTTGCTCTTAGGGAAAAAAAGCCTCGGTGAGCATCCTCGTAGCCAAATACTTCGACACAGACATGATTCTCTGAGCTCAATTTCTAGACATTTATTTGAACAAATACTTTTAAGTTATTGATACTTTATTTAATATTACTATCTAATATTAGTGATAATTGATTAGCATTTATATTAATTCTTCATTAATGATTTAATTCCTTGACACATGGCACAAAACTGCTTTTCAGCAATGTTGTATCAACTTACACTCCCACCAGGGGCAAAGGAGAATACCTATTTCCTAGAGCCAGCTCTAATCAACCTTGTTGGATGAATAATGAAACCCCGAGATCGAGTGGTCCCAGATCTGCCGCCAAATGCAAAGCTGTGCGTTGTGAACGGGAGGACAAAAGAAAGTAACTTTCAGAGCAGTGACTGGAGCTTCCCGGAGCGGAAAAGCATCTTAAATAAGAGCAGAAGAGAGTCTACTACAAAGTTATCAGGAGTTTGTCTGGAAGAGTCTGTAATGAATGGTTTAGGTCAATGAGAGGGTGATTCCAATTAAGGAATTTTAGTAGAGAGGGGAAGGCAGCTGCCGGCTTGAGAAAGTGAATGACCATTATTGTCTGAGATTAAAGCTGAAACCCTTCAAATAGAGAATGCTTTGTTTGGAGGAGCTGATTAAGAGCTCATCTGCACATGAACGTCGGTTGTAGGGAGAGCTGTTCTGACTATAGAGCTGGTGATTTACTCCACGACTCTGACTTTATCTTGAGTGAGTTATGATATTTTCTGGGTCTCAGCCATGAGATCTCTCATTGGGCTGACCTCATTGTGATAAAATAGTCAGAGTTCAGGTTTATCATCGCCATCTCTCCAGGCGTACCCAGGAAAAAAAATAAACAAGCAACCGAGTGAGCTTGAATAGAATCTCATTAGGAGACCTTCGTGCGGTGAGATCAGGGAAGGCAACTACGGTGAACCGAGACATAACCCACCCTGAAATGATAGAGGGGCTGTGTCTCCGAGCCACTGTGGGACCTAGGAAGCGGTTTAAAATCCCAAT
Organism: Mellivora capensis; assembly: GCA_004024625.1. Lineage (NCBI taxonomy): Eukaryota > Metazoa > Chordata > Mammalia > Carnivora > Mustelidae > Mellivora > Mellivora capensis. Next base: position 23,302 of record PISX010017611.1, read on the forward strand.
GCAGCGATCAGTCTGTCCGCAAAGTCCAAGTCCTGCACTCAGGGAAAGTAGCATGTACTCAGGACCTACAAGAAATCAAGTTATGGGGAAAAGATGTTGACAATAAAACCCACCCCCCCTAATGACCACCCCATCCTCAGATGTGGGTCTACCTTGAGTGAACACGACCCATGGCTCTTCTTGTCTCATGTCAAACCTTCCCCTCTTCAGTATTCAAGTGTGTATCTTCCTGGACCAACCTCCCTCCCTCCCTCCCTCTTTCCCTTCCTTCCTTCTTTCTTTCCCCCCTTCTCTCTTACCTTTCACAGGCAAACAAATGTTCACCAAAGTCATACTAAGCTCCAAGCACTGTTCTGGGGCTGAGGCACTAGAATGGCCAAAGGACGTGGTCTGCCGCTCTGCCCTTTCCCAGCGACAGTATCCAATAGCCATTCTCCTGCGGAAACCAGAGGAAAACCCTGCTGGGGCCCAGTTGGAACCCCAGCTGCCCCTGGATTGGTTCCTGCCTTCCTCTTTGTCACCTCTCCCTTTTCCCCACCTGGATCTGAGTGATGGACGACCGGAGCCCAGAAGGGGACAACAGAAGAGCCTGATGCGTTGTGGCTGGGGCACCAGCACACATGGGAGGGATCTGTGGCAATTTCAGCCTGAAGAATGCCTGGAGTGGAGAGAGAGAGGGCACTTTTTTCCAATACTGATGTTTGAGTAGCAGTAATAAGGGCAAGCGGGGCCGATCATTTATAGCCCAAGAAAATGAAATGATTTATGGCCACCCCTGCGATCGATCATTATTCACCCCAAAAGGAACAAATTGGTGAGAAGTGAAAAGAGTAAGAGGATGACAGAGAGAACGAGCAGCTCTTCCCGCCCACACTCCCCCCACCCCCTTCACCGGCATCCCTGCGGGCGCCATAGTATTGGCATCAGGATCCTGAGAGCACAAGGCGGGGGTGCTGGACTCTGGTATACACGAAGGTAGAACTCTGGCCTCTTCCACTCTCAAGAAATAACATCAAGTTGCCTCCCTACCAGTGTGTTTTTCCATCCATTTATTCACTCAGCCCAGCGTGGTATCTAAGAACGGGAGCTTGGGAGTCTAACCACCTGGGTTCAGATCCCGATCCCAACACTGACCAGCCGTATGACTGTCCCTGCAGTGTCACTCAGACTGTCTATGCTTAACTTATATCTCTGTAAAATGGGGTTATTAAGAGTCCCCACTCCATAAGGCTTAGGGGAGGACCCAGAGATAAGGCACATAAAGGACTTAAGAGTAGTGCCTGGTACATGGTACATAATGTGACTTAGTTCAGAAATGTTCATCAAGCACCTAGTAAGTTCTAGCACCAGGGACTCAGCCCTTTCCTCTCAGCTACTGGAAGACAGATGAGAAAAAGACACAAGGTGACCAGCGCAGCCATCGGAGCTGGGGGAACCAAATCAGTCAGGGATTGAGGAAGAAGCTCAAGGAAGACTTTCCTGGGCTGGGGCGGGGGGATGGGGGCTAGATACAAACTCTCTACTGAATTCCTAATGACAAATAAGATTTTCCTAGAGGAAGGGGCACCTGGGTGGTTCAGTTGGTTAAGTGGCTGCCTTCCGCTCAGGTCTTGATTCCAGGGTCCTGGGATCGAGTCCCGCATCAGGCTCTCTGCTCAGCGGGGAGCCTGCTTCTCCCTGCCCCTCCCCCAACCCGGCTCATGCTTGCGCTCTCGCTCTCTCTCAAACAAATAAAATCTTTAAAAAAAGATTTCACCAAACATAAAAAAAAAAAAAGAAGTGTTTACTAGAGGAAGCAGGTGCGGATAGGAGAGGGGAGAGAACGACAGAGGGCAAAAGACATTTGCTGGTGATTCTGTATGGTGAGAGCAGATCATGGGAAACTCCTGGGGACAGAGAGGGTGCCACCCAACCATGAAGGGTCTTTTCTGTCATTCTAAGGAATTTAAACTTCATCCTAAAATCCAAGGGGAAGCTCTGAAGGACTTTAAACCCACCGACCCATGGAAGGGTTCATGAACCAGCCTCCCACCGTCCACCTCATCTTTATAGTATATCCAAAAGAAAACTTGTTTTTTTTTTCCTTTTGTCATCTCAAAGATATTTCTAGTAATGCTTTTCTGGGTCTTGAATGGTGGCCGAGTCTTCCTGAAGCAAGTTATGATTTCAAATGGGCCACTGGCCAGATAATAAATGCTTGCTCCGGCCAGATGTTTTCCCCATTTCTCTTCTCATTTTGTGCAATCATTTCCGAAAAGGGCCCGCCAATCGTATTTCTTCATCTGAGGTCCCTGATGTGGGTGGACACACGGGGAGGCATTTTGCAGCCTTCAGGGCAAACCTCTTGGCTGAGCTGTCAAGTCAGTGTGAGCCTAATCAGCGGATTTATTTGAGGAAATGTATTTCTGGTACTAAATGGCCGTTCTAAATGGGGCCATTAGCTGGCCTTTTTGCTGTTGCTATAAATGTCCCTCCAGAACGTGGATACCCACAATAAGTTCATCAAGCTTCCTGGACATGACTTTGAGACCCTATTTAGGCTGGTTCCCGTCAACGTACACACACACGTTCTTGGGTAATGCGGGTCGTATTTCGTGAAGGCATAGGCGCAAACTCCACGCCAGGTGCTCTAGTAAATGTTTTCAGGGCAATCCGAGACAGAAAGAGGGGAAATAGCAGAGATTTGTTGAATAGCCAGTGACACCTAGTGAGGCTCTAAATTATTCACAGCTTGGAATACAGCGAGGAAAAATGACAGCTATACAACTTGGGGCCACTTCGAAGAGTACTCTCTCTCTCTCCCGGACCTGGGGGTGCCCTCTCCCTTGAGTTCAGAGACAGAAAGCCCAGCTGAGGGGGAAGCTTACAAGGAGCCAAGCGCAAGGAACCAGAGGCTGAACCGTCTCTGAAGGCCATGGGTAGCCGTCAAGACCGTCATCAAAGTGGAAAGTCTTCTCTTCCATGATCCCAGACACTTTGCAAAGACACTCTTGAGACACAGCTGCTTTGGGATTTCATACAAAATGTCTGCGCCAAACCCCCAAAATACCTTTTCCACATGTTCTGGTTTTGCCTCCCTGCCTCAAAAGCTTGTGCAACAGACCTGGGAACAGATTCTTAAAGAATGCTCCGGGTTTTATTGACTTTGAAAAACTAATTGTGCACACACAGGGATAAGCCCGTGTATACAGAAATACAGAAATGGAGCAAATATCCATGTAGCTAGATACCTCTGATGCCTGACGTCTATCTATATTCAAAGGAGGAGAGGAAATTACTCTCTAAAAAAATTAAAATTAACCGAGATGTTTCACATTCTAGGAAGAAAAGCACAACTCGCTGTAGGTGGCATCCATGCTTAAGAAAATACATATGTGGGCTTTTTGGTGAGAAGGCATAAAACCCCCAGTCCCATCTGTATGGGTTGTGATTGGCAAGGGAGGGCAGAGAGTAAGAGAGGATGAAATCATTCCGCCTCGTAAAATAAGGGGGATATCGGCAATTCTGGAGGAAAAAGGCTCTGTGGGCTTGGAAGATGGATAGAAGAGCTGGTGTGGAAGAGAAAGGTCTAGAACAGAGGAGACAGCCAGAGGAAACACAACAGCAGGCACAGACACAATGAAAGGGACAGCCACGGAGAAGGACCCTTTGGCAGGAATGGCAGAGGGACGGGACACAGGGCTGTGATGTCTCCAAAACTGGGGGCATCATCAGAAATCTTGTCAAGGCCAGGAACATCCTATAGCCAGAGCATGTTGTGGGCTCTTGAGTGAGTGTTTGGATATTTACAAAAAAAAAAGGGGGGGGGGAGGGGATTACAGAAGGCCGGGGGAGGGGGGGCTTGGAGGCCTCCAGGCAGGTGATGCTGGTCGGGATCAAAAGGATCCGTTTCATCACTTCCGGATTTGCTGTTCTGAGTCTTCATCCAGCACCAACTCAGTTTACAGCCTGTGATGGGCTTTTATTTCTTTGGCTAAAATTGCTTTTCAGGGTCCTTTTGTTTGCTACAAAGGAGAGAGCCTCTAGCAGACACAATTCCTTCTTTTTAATTCCTTCAATTAATGAGGTGCTAGTTTCTTGTGTTCTCTAATTGAAGCCATTTTTCCTCCTTTCAGAAGAGCAACACATAATTGGCCCATATATGGAGAAAGGCCAAATGGGAATGCACAATTACATTGTGTTCAGAATGGAAGTGCTTTTATTGGCTTTTCACACTATAAAAGGAATTTTTTAAAGAAACTTGTTTAAGTCAGCCAACGAAGAAATCTGAAGAGGAAAATAAAAAACACCTGACTTCCGACCTCCCGGCTTTTTGATTTTAGAAAAATTCCTCAATGGATGGTGCGTGGCTGTGTAACCGGCTTTGTCTTCCCAGGGGTCCTGTGCTGTGAATATCTTTCCAGGTCAGTAAATATGGAACATTATTTTTTTCCCCTTTATCTCTATTTTTTTAAATTTTTATTTATTTGTTGGAGTACAACAAATCGTTTTTTGTTGTTTTTTTTTTAAACCTTATGCTTTTTTTAAAAAAGATTTTATTGATTTATTTGACAGACAGAGATTACAAGTAGGCAAGAGAGGCAGGCAGGGAGAGAAAGGAGGAAGCAGGCTCCCCGCTGAGCAGAGAGCCTGATGCGGGGCTCGATCCCAGGACCCTGAGATCACGACCCGAGCCCAAGGCAGAGGCTTAACCCACTGAACCACCCAGGCACCCCTGGAGCATCATTTTAATGGTTGCATAGTATTCTGCTGAATAGATGGCTTTAATTTATCTAGCCAGTCTCTCATTTTTAGACGTTGTAGAAGCCGTGAAGAGATAAATGGACTTTTACCAACATATTTGCACACTCATCTGTTTCCAGGGGATACATCTTAGAAATGGGGAGTTTCCAAGCTTCTTTAATATGGGTATTGAGTGCCTACTAACACACATCTCTCTTGACACTGGGAATAGAACAATCAAGACAGACACCGTCCCTCCCACAGCGTTGTTAGTCTGGTAGAGAATTTAGGTATTTAATAAACAGGGAATGCAAAGAAAGTGTGAGGAGTGTTTTCATGAGGAAAGTACAGAGTATTTTGGCTCAAAAGACGTGTGGTTTTAAAAAAAGGTTCTTGGGGTGTGCCTGGGTGGCTCAGTGGGTTAAGGCCTCTGCTTTCGGCTCAGGTCATAATCCCAGGGTCCTGGGATCGAGCCCCACATCGGGCTCTCTGCTTCCTCCTCTCTCTCCCTGCCTGCCTCGCTGCCTACTTGTAATCTCGGTCTGTCAAATAAAAAAATAAAATCTTTAAAAAAAAAAAAAAAAGGTTCTTGTGCAGCCTCGATGCTTCCTGAGAAACCTGGGGTTAATGGATCCTCCCTCTAGCCAGCTTGCAAGCCCCTGTGAACCCACGCCCTTCTTAATCTTTGCCAATCCAAGGGCCAAACCCCTTCTCATTGTCATGTTCTCAGCAATTAACACGGTGTATTCTTAGGTTTCCAGTTACTTTTCTATTGTCCTAGCCATGTGTAAGAAGACACTTAGCAATGCTCCCTTCATGTGCATACGGTTCCGAAACACTAATTGCTCAATTTCACGAAGGTCTGCTTAAGTTTACTATCTCCAGCAAACCGCCCACAAGCTGAAGTCGGCCCCTTGTATAGACTGTCTTTGGCCCAAACTTCCCTGCCTTCACCATGCTCCGGGCCCATGCCACCTTCTGCTTCTTTCCATCTGCGCGTCTATGCGGGGGCTGCCCCTAGCCCCACTTTCCCCATCAGTGCTCCAGGGGGCTCAAAGGAGGGCTTCTCACGAATGCATCCTTGTTTCTCTTTCTGCCCAAAATGCATCCATGCAGAAGGCTTTGGGTGGATGGATGGAGGGAACGAACAGGGGGAAGGATTTACCTAAGGGTCTTGTCTAAAAGAGCCTGAGGACATTGGGAAATCCCACAACAGGCTTATTTAACTATTTGCTGGGCCATCAGTCATTTCAGTTCTGTAAATCAGTCTGAGAAACAAAGTGCCATTTACTTATCCGCTCAGGTCATAGTTAGTAAGCTCCTCGGGTGTGCAAAGCCTCCTGTCGGAGGGGGGAAAGAGTCCCTCTCATTACAGGAAGATTGTTAAGTTATTGCATATTTCAGTTATTCTTACATTAGCAGATCTGTAGACCTGATAAGTCACCGTCCAGTGGGTGGGGTTGGGAATCCCTCTCTTCAGGGTGAATCCCTCCTGTGGAAAACCAGCCCTGAGTGGCAGAACACACAGGGATTGGGGTCATCCTCAGTCTCCAGGGGGAGAACAGCTCTTGGGTGCCGTACAGGTAAGATGTCACCCATCATGGGAGAATCAGAAATCAGTCTTCGGGAAATTGGATGCCGTATGCCACTGGTATCTTCTATGGTTATATTCTTTTGGCTTTCTTTTATCACTGACCTTTCAAAAAGGCCCGCTTGTCTCCTCCTAGCTAAGAGACACCAGAAAAAGAAAGTTTTATATGTGCTCAGGCTAGGTTTTTCTTTAGGGGGGCGGGGTGGGAGGTGGAGGGGCTCCCCCGGGGCATCAGCAGGGGAATCAAAGCCTGGGGACTGCAGGGGGATTTCGTCTTTCTCCACATCAGGATATTCTCCCACTTTTTCTTCTTTTCTTCCTCCTCTTCCTTGATATCCCTTCTCTTCCTCTCTTACCCCCACCTCAGTGGGAAGCTGAGAAGTAGCCACCCCTCCTGAGGCCTCCCCTAGAAGGTATGCAGATCACTAAGGGTTCCCCAAACCTCACTCCCCACCCTCCCCACCCCCGGTGCGGGGGCTGGGGGGCTGGGCGCTGCCACCAAAGGGAACCACTCTCTGAGCAAGCACAGGGACCTCTGATTCTGGTGTTTTGCTTTTTGACATCAGCTTCTCCTGAATGTTTACACTTCAAGGGGAGAATGATAGCATCCTTTGATTTCACAATAGTACAGCTTTGGGGTCTCAGTGCACGAGAAATACTTAGTGGATCGGGCCCAGGGAGAAAACAGAGAGGCCGTTCTAAGCAGACCCGTGACCTGGACCATTGCGTGGCATCCCAAGGGTAGAGTCTCGTTTTAATTAATTTCACTATAAATCCTGTATTCATTTATTTTCCTTGTGTTTTTGTAAGTGAATTGTTCACGACAGTTGGGTTCTTTGGGCTCCCACTTCGTTCTGCAGGAGCCAAGAGCTGGGCCTCCCCTAGCCCCAACCACATGGTCCCCTTAATTTTCAATAAGGCTCTTTCCACCAAGACCATGTCTTACTCCCTCCCCTCCTGCTCCCTCCTTCCCTCTCGAACCAGCCTGTTCAAACCTGCTTCCATGCACACACCTCCCAATCTTCCTCCCTTTTCCCCACCATATTGATCACTATTCAATGTGCTATGTATGTTCTATTTTATTTTCTTGTGTTCCTCCCCACCTAGAATGTAAGCTCTGAGAGCAGAATTTTGTTATGTGTTTTTGCACCATTCTATCCCCTGTAGGGGAGAGCACAATTGCTCCTTGAAGGGCATTATTATTATCATTATTGTATTAGGTGTTCCCAGAAGGACACGTCGAAGAAGCAGATTAACTCTAGCTAACCCCCATCACAAACATGAGGATTTGTTAAAGACGTAAAAAGAGGCACACAGCCTGAACTCCAGAGGCGGATCGGAGAGGCTACAACGCCTTACTCCGTGCCCCGGCTCACCCCATCCCCTGGAATCTGATTTAATCTTCTTAATGCCGTGGGAGGGTCATTAAGAATGAATGAATCTCGCGGACAAAGGAGAGTGAGCAAAGCAATCGTTTTATTAAGCAAAGATACAGAAAAGCTCTCAAGAGTGAGAGGGAACCTGACCAGGTTGCCAATGAGGGCTCTTAGGGTTGGTCTTTTATTGAAAACTTATGAGGGAATTGAAATCTTTCTAATGTCTCTGTGGATAGCACCACTGAATAAGGTGATAACATCTTTCATGGCTTACTCCTTCTTTAGAGGCTGGTCATTTCTTTTTTGGTCACAAGGTGACTTTGGTAAAAAGACCCCACCTCTGACGCCCAGGGCAGGGTGGTCTCTGGTCTGTTCCCTTATCTCTGGTTTCCTCACGCCTCAGCATTCCTGGGATTCCTGTGAGCCTGATCCTGTAGCCCCTATGTGAGCCTCTCACACAGCCCCCTACCCATTTCTCCCTACCTACCCCTGCCTGTCCCTGACTCACTAAGTGACGTCTAAGTCTACATCAGAGGAAGCCTTGCATTGTGTGCTGAACTCTGTTGAATGACACGCTCTTGGGAAAGCCACCACCAGAAAGAAGTTCTATGAGCTTGGGGCCCCCAGGTGGCTCAGTCACTGAGGCGTCTGGCTCTCGATTTTGGTTCAGGTTGTGATCTCAGCATCTTGAGATCGAGCCCCCTGTGGGGCTCCGAGCTCAGAGCAGAGTCTGCTTGAGATTCTCTCTCTCCCTCTCCCTCTGCACCCCTCCCACTCACTCTTTCTCTAAATAAATAAATAAAATCTTTTAAAAACAAAACAATAAAACACCTTAAGATCACTCTGTGTGAGGAAGCCCAGGCGGGCCAGGTGGACGGGCTTTGGGGAAAGAGGGGCACCCAGCCAGCCCCCAGCTGTTCCGGTTCCCACCCTCAGCACACAACAGATGCCCAAAGAAGCTTTCTTGGAGGCTCAGGCAAGTGGCTTCAGGTGACTCCAGCCCAGCCAACATCTGACCCCAAGTCACTAAGTTCTGGGGAGGTTCATAACCCAGAACACAGGACACTCTCCAAGGCAGCCCTTCCCGGTACCCGTAGCGAGGTCAGATTCACCAAGGCTGCCCAGCACAGGTGTGCTCTGCTTAGGAAAACTCCAACATGAGGAACTGTGTTTCAAAGAAATAAATTAAGGACTTGTAAAAGTGTTGTCTTATTACAAGTGCACCTTCCAAGGCACTTGTAAGCATTCATTACAAGGGTAATAGCTACTTATCAGAAGCCTATGGGTAGGAAAACAGAAAGAGAAATGTTGGGAATAACTACCTTTTAAAGATAATTAGGTGCCAAGGTAAAGCATCCTAAAATTTATAGTGTAAGTAAATGAGAAAATTATACAATGACCAAAATTGAATTCACACACAACCTTTCAGAAACCAATCCAGATGTTAGATACCGTGAAGCAGACTTGGATTTCAAAAGTTAATTTCACCTCAATCCCCAGTCTGCTTTAGCCCCTATCACCCAGCCTAGGAATATAATCAGGGAAGAACAGAACTGAATCCAGAATGTTCCAGATTGGTGGTTTCCACAACCACACCTCATCGGACAGTCGCCAAACTTCCATTTCCTCTACCACCTCTGAAGAGAAGCTTCTACTGTTTACTTGAGGTTTAATGATTCAATAGTTCAGTACGAAGATCCATCAACCCACGAAACCATCAGAAGGTATTGGGAGTTGAATAAAGTTACAGGCTTTTAGATATTATGGAAGATAATTGTAGAGTTAGAAAACATCTACTTTTTTTGTTAGAAACTAATGTGTGTAGACTGAACTGCATAGCCAACTTAGTATTCTGTCAGCAAAAATCAGGATACTATGTAGTAAGTCAGTTGTAGAAAAACCTATGTTCTGTTCCAGACCAGAGAAAGGACTCCCTGCCCCATTGGGAGGCCTTGTCAGTGTGTAGGCAGAAGAGCCTCCAGGCCCCTTTGGCAGAACGCAGTTCCCAGAAGCATGCACTGGGAATAAATCAGCTGGGGTCAGTATTCTGATAAGGAGTGGGCTGCAAGGTTGGCCCGTCCTGTGGCTGGGAAAGAATAAGATAAAGGATCCTTTGATGTTTTTATTTAAGGCTTTTGCTCAATAATTCAATGAGAAGATCCATTAACCCATGAAACCAACAACATGTGTCAGGAGTAGAAAAAAGTCACATGCTTGTTAGATATTATTGAAGAAATAGGAGATATTTGCCCTTTATGTTAATTGGCATTTTCCCATAATCAAAGGGGCTGATTGAACAACACTTCCCAATGGGGCGTGAATGAGAAGATCAAGGTGAGTAACACCCATGAGGAGTGGGATTTTTCTTCCTTTTTAGATTGTTGTTTACATTCCCTTTAAAAAATTAATATCCCCTGGTGAATGTCTCTGGGAGATAAAGAAAAGGTTCTTTCTGACAAAGAGTTCCTCTACTTGGAAAGTGCCGGCCATGCTTGGATTTTGGAGAACTGAAATGTAAGGTCATCTGGGTAAATGGATTATTGGTTCAGTAGGAAGAAAACTCTCAGCTCGACCCTCAACGCTTAGCAGGATGTGCAGGGAAAGGGACCCCTGGCTCCTTGGGAAGGCTGAGCAGGGGAGGAAGGGAAAGCCTACTGGTTACGGATGCCTTGGGGATTTTCAGAAACATGAGACGCTTGAGTTGTGAACATTTCAGAAAGATGTTAGATACAATAAAACAACTGTTGGAGGACAAAGGATGGATCTCTCCCCCAGGAGAGAGAGCTAAAAAGCCCACAGAGAAGAATCAGAAAGAAAAATAGAGTCAGAGGCCAGTGAGGGGAATGGTGTGACGGGAATACAAAGACTTTCAACTTCTCTTCTGTTAAGCTGTGACTCCAGTACAATGAGAAGAATGAGACAGAATCCATACAAAATAAAAATCAGCTAGCCAACCTCAACAGAAAGAGATTTCAGAGTGCATTCCGATTTTTTGTTCAGATTTTGGTGTTGACGAATGTTTTCAGTATAAGACCAGAAGAATGTTTTTATTAACAAAATATGTCTGGGGGTGCCTGGGTGGCTCAGTGGGGTAAAGCCTCTGCCTTCGGCTCAGGTCATGATCCCAGGGTCCTGGGATCGAGCCCCACATCGGGCTCTCTGCTCAGCAGGGAGCCTGCTTCCCTCTCCCTCTGCCTGTCTCTCTGCCTATCTCTGTCTGTGAAATGAATAAATAAAATCTTTAAAGATAAGTAAATAAATAGATAGATAAATAAAGAAAATATTTCTGATGGGGCGCCTGGGTGGCTCAGTCCGTTGACTGACTGAGACTTTAGCTCCGGTTGTGATCTCAGGGTCCTGGGATTGAGTCCTGTGTGGGGCTCCCTGCTCAGCCCGAGTTGGCTTCTCCCTCTCCCACTGCCCCTCCCCCTACTCGTGTGGGCATGCTCTCTCGTGCCCCTGTGCTCCCTCTCTCTCTCTCTCAAATGAATAAATAAAATCTTTTAAAAAATTTTTTTAAATATTTCTGGTGGTTTCCCTCCCCCAACCAATGAGAGAAGCCACCCAGAATCACCAATCACCAATCACCAGTGATTGGTGAATCACCAATATCAGAAAACACTTTGGGGTAAGACTGAAAATTGCTCAGCTATAGTCAACTGAGGGCTCCCGGAGTTTTGTAGGGGCTGGTGGGGCTGCTGGTAATTGTGCGTGTGTCTGTGTGTGTATGTACGTGTGTGTGTGTGGAGGGGAGTAGGACAAGCACGTCGTATTGAGGGTTCTGACACCTGCTAAGATTCTGACCACCGATTATTCCAATATGTGTCGGGACTGGGGTGGTGTTTCCACACCATCAACTCGATCTCAGACAGCAGCTGGGCGTCGTAGAATTCAACGCAGTTCTAACACTATTTACCTGGAAATAGCTTCAGATCTCACAGCTACACGACAGCCTCACCCCCTTTAGATGCCAACCACAAGTCCAGCTTGTCACGTGGCAGCAGGGGTCCAGGGGTGCAAGGGCACCTGGGTCCGGGAGTTCCGACTTTTAATTACATAAAAATGAAGACGAGTTTACAAAATAAGTCGAGGTCTGTATTGGATAGGTATGTGACCAAAAAACGATGGTACAGTGTTAATTAATGATACAGTCAAGGCAGTGGGTCTATGTGTGTTTATTACAAAGTCTTTTCCACTTTTCTGCTTGAAACTATTTATAATGAAATGTTGGGGGACACACTTGACCAGGTGAGCGTGATCTTAAAGGGGAATCTGGAAATCAGAGCAAGTACGTGTGCCCTCCCATGGACTTGTGCTATGGGGGGAGCAGCTCATTTTTCTCTGCATCCTGTTTGACATTTACTCATATCCTTGGGGCAAATTCTCAAGGTCCCTCTGAATATACTCAACCTGCCACTGAGAAGGAAGAGACGGTAGAATTAACCAGCATGCCATTTCACAAGGTAGACTTCCCTAGTAAAACCTCTTTTTAAACTCTTGCTGGTAAACTCTTCCCAGAAAAACCTTCCCTTCCCTTCATGTATAGAAGGTTATTATTATTCTTATTATTAGAGAAGGCTTTTCCCTAGCACAGGTTCACACAGTGGATGTCAGGAATTTTTGTGGAAGTATTTGTTCCCTAGATGTCCGTCCCCACGAGGGGCGATCACTGAACCACCAGAAGGACCAGGACACTGAACAGTGACAGTCATGTTGTCTGAGACGTAAGAGACCCCATGTGTGAAATGAAGAATTAGAGCTAGAAACACTGGGCCAATCAGAGAAGCCAGCTAGTATCAACGAAGATAAAATTCGGGATGCTAATTCAGAAGAGTCTATTTATACTGTCCTGACACCTGTGGGTGACAAGGGGCCAGAGCACTGAGCTGCACAAGGAGGTTAGCTTTATATTTTTCCTACCTACCAGCTTTGTGATCTTGGATAATACCTTCATTGACTCTTTGATGAATTATGTATAGCATGGAGAGGAAAATGCCTAGTTTGCAGAGTCAATGGGTCAATGAGATCAGGAATGGAACAGAGCCCAAGCACTGTGGCCACTAATAGCTCCCTGCTGTTGACCAGAGCCAACCAGTAATCCACACTAGACCTCCCTCTTGGGGTAGGGATTTCAGGGAGCATCTGGGAGAGGCACATGCATAAGATTGGAGACTAGGAAGGTAACTCAAGAGAGAAAGAGAAAGGAGTGCCTATGCAGAATGGAGAGCCTGACCTGGCAGAGAAAAAGAGATGGAATAAGGTTTGTAGCATGTCAGGTAAAAGAAACTGAAAGGACATTTGCTTCCAGTAAAGATGAGGAACCTGCTAGTGGACCAACTCCCACAGGTGACAGCTGTAAGCTATAAATTCTGAACCAAATACAAACAAACAAACAACAACAACAAACACCAATACTTGAAGGTACTAGAAAGTGACCAAAAAGAGCTTCTGGAAGAAAAAATAGCATGGGGTGAGTTCTTTGTGTCCATGTCTTCAAACACAGTCAGTAGCCTTCTTTCTGGAAGAAAAAAATAGCATGGGGTGAGTTCTTTGTGTCCATGTCTTCAAACACAGTCAGTAGCCTACAGAGTGTCTAAAACTTAATCAACCTAGTTTTTCCAGAGCTGTCCCAGGCTTAGCACTGGAAATCCCATGTGCCAGGAAAACTCTCAGTTCTGCGCCAGCCAGGATAGTTGCTTAGGTACTAAAAATTCCAGCAGAAAATCTAGTTTTCCTGCCCCCAAGAGACAGTAGACAGACTTTGGGACAAACACAGCCCCTGGACAGCAGCAGAGGAATGCAAGACAGGAGAGTGCCAGGGAAAGGGAGACTCATCTCTGTGTCTGGCTCAGCCCACATCTCTCGCTGACTTTTAATCCGTATGTTCTAGGAGAGACTGAAAGCAGTCCAGCTAAGAACTGCAGAACTGGACTGAGATTTCAGATGCTTCCCAAAACACAGTTTGCAGTCTGGATTTAAACAAGTTAATTGCCTAGCTATACAACAATAAAATTGGGGCACCTGGGAGGCTCCATCAGTAAAGCATCTGCCTTTGGCTCAGGTCATGATCCCTGGGTCCTGGGATCCAGCCCCATGTTGGACTCCCTGGTCTGTAGGGAAACTGCTTCTCCCTCTCCCTCTGCCCTTCTCCCTGCTTGTTTTCTCTCTATCCTCTTGCTCCCTCCCTCTCTCAAATAAATAAATAAAACCTTTTTTTAAAAAATCTTGTAAAATAGAGGCACCTGGGTGGCTCAGTGGGTTAAGCCTCTGCCTTCGGCTCAGGTCATGATCCCAGGGTCCTGGGATCGAGCCCCACATCGGGCTCTCTGCTCAGCGGGCAGCCTGCTTCCCCCTCTCTCTCTGCCTGCCTCTCCGCCTACTTGTGATCTCTCTCCCTCTGTCAAATAAATAAATAAAATCTTTTTAAAAATCTTGTAAAATAAATGAATTAATAAAACTGACACTATTCAGAGGTGTATAACAGAATATAGAGATACAGAGAATACAGAGAATACAGAATACAATACAGCATGCCCAATGCCCAAGGTGCAGCCCAATGTTATCCAACATACCAAAAATACAAGAACATTTGACCTCTTTTCAAGATTAAAAAAAAAAACCCACTTTCAGATAACCACCTTAAGATATTGAATTAGCACATAAAGATTTCAAAGTAGCTTTAACAACTATGCTCACAGACTACAGGAGAATATATGCACAATGAATAGAAAGACAGAACGTTTCAGAGGAGAAACAGAAACTAAATTCATCAGAATCTCCTGAGAAGCAGAACCAATAGGATGTGTATGTACATATACAGAGAGAAAGAGAGAAAGAGAGAGAGAGAGAGAGAGAGAGAGATTTATTGTAAGAAATTGACTAAGGAGATTATGGAAGTTAGCAAGTCCAAAATCAGCAGGGTGACCATGCAGGCTGGAGACCCAGAGGTGAACCGATGTTACAGGATAAAGTCCACAGTCAGTCTGCCATAGATCGAAAAAGAGACCACAGTGCAGATGACATGTGAGTGCTGCCTGCAGCACAATTCCCTCTGGCTAGGGGGAGGTCAGCCTTTTGTTCTCTTTAGGCCTTCAGTTGATTGGATACGACCCACCCACATTATCAAGGGCAACCTGCTTTACTCAAAGCCTATTGATTCATATGTAAATCTCATCACAAAACACTCTCACAGAAACATCAAGAATAATGTTTGAACAAATATATGGGCCCTGTGACTCAGTCAAGTTAACACACAAAATTAGCCATGACAGGAATCAAACAGAAATTATAAAAAAAAAAATTATGGTACCTGAAACAAAAGAAAAAGGAAAATGTACTACATGAAACAAGAGAGCAATATTTGAAAGAAAGAAAGAAACAAAGAACAAAAATCCACTGGATGGACTTAATAGCAGAATGCAGATGACAGGTGACAGGGGAACATGTTTAGGAACCAACAGAAGTTAATCAGCAGTTCTTTTTTCAGTGTAATAATTCCACATTTACTGATTGCCTTGGAGGAAATTATCAAGAAAAGAAAAGAGAAAAAAAGAAAAGGGAGTAAAATGGTTGAAAGAAATGAACAAATGCTCAGAGACCTATGGGACAATATGGAAGAGTTTATGCATATATATAATTAGAGTTCCAAAAGAAGAGAAGGAAAATGGGGCCAAGCATAATTCGAAGAAATAGTGACAGAAAATTGGCAAAAAACTTGGATATTCAGATTCGAGAAAATCAATGAAACCCAAGCAGAGTAAATATGGAGAAAGCCATATGGTATGGTAACATTGTCAAGTGCTGAAAACCAAACGTAGACAGAATATCTTGAAAGCCGACTGAGAAAAATGGCACGGGGGAAACAATTATTCGAGTTATCACTGACTGTTCATCGGAAACAATGAGATTGGAGGACAGTGGAATGACATGTTTCAAGTGCGGAAAAGACATTCTACCCAGAATTCTGTATCTAATGAAAATGTCACTCAAGAATGAAAGCAAAATGTTCTCTCTCTCTCTTTCTCTCTGTCAAATAAATAAATAAATAAATAGAATGAAAGCAAAACAAAGACATCTTCGGATAAAAGAAGACTAAGGGAAATCATTGTCAGGGGACATGTACCATAAGAAATTCTAATGTAAGTTCCTTGGGCAATGGACAATTTTATCATGTGGAAATTCAGGAAGGAATGAAAAAATTGTTATTATCTGGTTAAATATAAAAAATTACTTTCTAGGGGTGCCTGGGTGGCTCAGTGGATTAAGCCTCTGCCTTCAGCTCAGGTCATGATCTCAGGGTCCTGGGATCAAGTCCTGCATCTGGCTCCTTGCTCAGTAGAGAGCCTGCTTCTCCCTCTCTCTCTGCCTACTTCTCTGCCTGCTTGTGATCTCTCTCTCTGGCAAATAAATAAATAGCATCTTTTTAAAAAATTGCTTTCCATTTTAATGTACCTGAAATACATGACCTTTGGAAGCGATTATAACCTTGTCTAAGCCTGTCAGGCTAGAAAGCTAGAAGAGCTCACTGGAAGTGAGCGGCTCCACACAGAGGGAGACCCGCATGATGTCTGTCATTAGATCGGTCCAGACCAGGAAAGGGACAGATGTTGCAGGTTTTATGGTGCCTGAGACCTGAGCGCACAGAAATACAGCCCCTCTGTAACAGGAGAGCTTCTGCCCAGAATGATTATTGAAACCTTGAAAGCCTAAGAAGCAGCTAGCCTCTAGTTTAGCAATGTCAGCGAAGGTAGCCATAGGCTGCATTTGAGGCTGTGCATTATTTGTTCTGTTGGATCCCAAATGGCAGCCACCATTTACATGTGCAAAGAGAGGCCAATTTTTTTTAAGATTGTTTATTTACTTATTTACCAGAGATTGAGAGAGACAGAGATCGGGCACAAGCAGGGGGAGCAGCAGGGGCAGAGGGAGAAACAGGCTCTCTGCTGAGCAAGGAACCCAATACAGAACTCGATCCCAGGATTCCAGGATCATGACCTGAGCCAAAGGCAGATGCTCAACCAACTGAGCCACCCAGGTGCCCCAGCAGAGGCCATTTTAGCTCTCTTTCTGATCTTCGTGCTTTTTATCTTTTATCTTTTTTTCTTGCCTTATCGTAAGAACTAACACCTTGAATAGAACAGAAATGGAGGGATGCCTGGGTGGCTCAGTTGGTTAAGCAGCTGCCTTCAGCTCAGGTCATGATCCCAGCGTCCTGGGATCGAGTCCCGCATCGGGCTCCTTGCTCGGCGGGGAGCCTGCTTCTCCCTCTGCCTGCCACTCTGTCTGCCTGTGCTCCCTCACTCACTCTCTCTCCCTCTCTCTCTGACAAATAAATAAATAAAATCTTTAAAAAAAAAAAAAAAAAGAACAGAAATGGAAAGACTGGACATCCTCTGTTCCTGATTTTAGAAAGAAAATACTGAATACTTCACCATTCAGTGTGATGTTAGCTCCAGGGTTTTTGTAAATATTCCTTATCAGGTGGAGAGATTTCCCTTCTCTCCTCTTTGGTTGATTGGTTTTTTTCTTTTCACTTCTTTGTTTTCTCACAAATGAGTATTACATTTTTTCCAAATACTTTTTCTGCAACTATTGAAATTGTGTGGTGTCTTTCTTCCATTCCATAAATATGATAAACTACACATATTTTTTAAAGATTTATTTTAGAGAGAGAGCACATGAGCAGGGAGACACAGAGGGAGAGAAAGAATTGTTAAGCAGGTTCCATACCAGCACAGAGCCCAACGGCGAGCTCGAGCTCGATCTCATAACCCTGAAATCATGAACTGAACTGAAATCAAGAGGCAGACGTTTAACTTTAACTGACTGAGCCATGCAGGAGTCCCTATACAGGCTGATTTCTGTGATAGTTAGGCCAATTTTGCACTCCTGGGGTAAATGTATTTGGTCATGATATTTATCATTTTAACATATTCCTGAATTTGATTTGCCAGTATTTTGTTGAGGACTCTTGTGTCTGTAATCAAGAGGGATATTGGCCTCTAATTTTCTTTCTTTCCTTTCTGTTTTTATAATGTTTGGTCAAGTTTTGGTATTAGGGCTAGGCTAGTCTCACAAAATGAATAGAAGTGTTGCCCCCTACTCTGTTTTCAAAAAAAATATTATTTTCTTCTTAAATATTTGATGGAATTCACTAGTGAAGTAATATGGGCCTGGAATTTTCTTCCTGAGGTTTTTTTATAATAATTTAAATTTCTTTAACAGGTATCAGGTTATTTAAATTCCCTGTTTCATCCTGTATCAGTTTTTATAAGTTATTCAGCGAGTTTGTCCAACTTCATTTAAATTGTTAGTAATTTGTTGACTTAAAGTTGTTCATAGTAGTCCCTATTATTCCTTCAATGTTAAGTGGGATCCGTAGTGATATCTTCTTTTGTTCCTGACGTTCCTGATTTATATTTATCCACATTGTAACATGTATCAGTTCTTCTTCTATTTTTATCACTGAATAATATTTCCTTGTATGGACGGACAACATTTTATTTACCCATTCATCAGCTGATGGACTTTTGAGTTAACAGGTTTTGGCCCTTATGAATAATGACTCTACAAACATTTGAGTACAATTTCTTGCATGGGTCAGCCTTTAAATCGGTGTACTACTTAGATCCCAAGAGGCCCTCCCAATCGCTACCGGCTTTCAGTTGCTCCTTGCTGTGTAATTAAGTCAGGAGATTCTCTTAGTTCCGGTCCCCAAAAGGTAAGCAGATCATGAAGCCCGAGCTGGATTAAGGGAAAGGTGAAATCTTGAGACACCCGAACGCCTGGACACGCAGGCCCCCTGACTTGGCCTCGAGGGGTGGCATACGAAACAGCAGGTGCAGAATTTTATGACTTGGTTGAAAACCCTTCCTTAAGAATGCTTGTGCATGTGTTAAAAAATAAACTTGAAAACTATTAATAAAAGAAAAGAATTCTTGTGCAATTCTAGTTTGACGATAGAGGTTAACAAATGCACATATCGTTAAGCACTCTCATTTGCCTTGGAGATTAGCCTTGTTCATATACACCCTCTTTTACCCCTGGAAACCTTTAGGAAAAACTTGGTATATTCTGGAGGAAGCTTCACGCCTTGGAATCCGCTTCCTCCTCTGCAATTTGCACATAACTCCAAGAGACAAATGATAATAATTTATTTGTCTTTCCCATTTTTACCATTTACCTTGCCCAGAACCACTTCTGAAATCTGTCAAATTTCCTCATGTGAAATGAGATTTGGCAAGACCTTCATTTTTCTTTTAATTTTCATTTTAAAGGGCTTGTGGGTGAGATTATTGAAAGAACCTTATATCTGATAATAGTCTAGGTCTTGAACTGACTTAATAACTAAAGAAAGGAAGGAGCAGATGGAGGTTAACTATGTGTGAGTTTATAGGTGTGGTGGTGTCTGGGGTCCATGTAAAAAATATATTACCTCACTGTAAATATTAACTGTGCCAGAGTCTAGGTCTTTAAGCAGAAATTACCAGAAACTCCGGGGAATGAAGAGATGCTCTACTCTTAATGATCTTTTTAACACCAACTCCAGAAGCTTAGGACCCCCCAGGGAATTCCTGGGATGGGTAGTCTTTAATAGGCTGGTTTCCACTGTTGGATAGTTTGTAAAGCAGAAAAGAAAAAGAATCTTCTCCCTATAAAATAAAAACTAAAACACCCTAGAAATTCATCTTTTAAGAACCGTTACAGAAAGAGCCTCCATTTTTTATTGCACCTCACTAATAGCTTTTTTTATTTCAACTTGGTTAGATTTTAGTTCTTTTATTTCTCCAGAAAGGGCTTTTATATCTCCAGAGAGGGCTTCTCTAATATCTTCTATGCCTTTTTCAAGCCCGGCTAGAACCTTGAGAATTGTCATTCTGAACTCTAGATCTGACATATTCCCAATGTCTGTATTGATTAGGTCCCTAGCCTTTGGTACTGTCTCTTGTTCTTTTTTTTGTG
>PISX010017612.1:0-42891 GCA_004024625.1 Mellivora capensis
AAAAACACAGTACCCACCCCCCAAAGCCCTTATTCTCCGGGCCCAACCCTCATCCCAGTGATGCTGGAATGCTTGTCTTCAGAATTACTCCCGGAGCTAGTTTCCGCTTTTCATTTTGCCTCGCTTCTGGCGAAAAATGGGGTGACGGGTGGATCACAGACCTGATTCATAGACTTTTCTTAAAGGTTATTTGTAAGAAAAATCCCATCGACCCTCAACCCAGTTTTCTTATCTTTGAGGATCTTGAAAGGTGAGAGGAATGTCGTGGGCTTCGAAGAGGGTCAGACAGCGGCATTTTGGAAATGTTCTGAGGAATGGCCGTATTACTAAAATTAGGTGTCCTGCTTCCCAAGCTTACTACTTAGAAGGGAATGCCACTTATTTACAGGACTCTGGTGTGCTTATTAAACCGAACAGCCCCACTGCTTTAGTCCTACTTCTTCTAAGTCTGCAATCTCTCCGTCTGCTAGACTTGCTTCTCATGCCAAGGATTCCTCCACCTAGGCTCTGCTCTTTTGCCCCTGGCCCCAGGAAAAGGGTCAAGTGAGATCTTTCACTCCCCACAAGAGCCTGTTTCTTAAAGGCCCTCCCCCCCCACCCCGTCCCAGGCAAGGCACATTTTCATGTCACCCCAGAGTCTGGGGACTCTGTCATGGGGTTCCGGGGGGGTTATGATCGGGGTCCTTAGGAACAGATGTAATGAATGACTGTTCACAGCTGTCATTCGGGCGCTCTACCCAAGCAGACAGAATTCAAGACACAACCAAGGGCTCCTTGGGCTGGACTGAGAAGAAGATGTAAATTTCTGTATTTGTTTTTGCCTTTTTGAAAAAATGTACTTTTGATACAAGTTAAGTTAAACATTTTAATCTTAGCAGCAGCAAAGAGCTCCACTCTAGCTGCCTGTGAAACTGTGCGAGACAACAAAGGCAGCTTTAAAAATAGTCTTGTTTGTAAGAGGAGCTTCTTTGTCTTAAGTCCGTGCTCTGTGGCTGGGTTCCTAAGACCACCACTGCTCACTGGCCTGTGGCATCGGGACTGGGGGGCAATAAATACCAGGACTGGTCTCTGCTAAGTAGATATTTGCATGTCTCTGCCTGTAGAAACTTTATAATTTGCATACCATACAATTCACTGTTTTAAATTATATAATTCAGGGGATTTTATTATGTTCGCAGTGGTGCAACCATCATCAAAATGAATTTTAGAACCTTTTATCAGCCCATAAAGAAACCCCACACTTGTTAGCTATCACTCCCTATTTCCCTCCTATCCTTACTTCTCCAGCCCCAGACAACCACTAAGCTACTTTCTGACTCTGGGTTTTCCTAGTCCAGACATTTTATATAAATTGTATAATCTGCCATCTGTCTATGAAAACTTAGCTTATTCTCAAGGTTCATCCATGTTATAGCATGTATCAGTACTTCTCCCCTTTTTATGGCTGAGTAATATTCCACACAGGGATATGCCACATTTGATTTATCCCTTTCTCAATTGTTGGGCACTTGGGTTGTTTACATTTTTTTTCTGGCTATTATGAAGAATGCTGCCATGGCCATTCATGTACAAGTCTTTGTATGAACTTACGTCCTTAATTTTCTTGGGCATAATCCTCTGAGTGGAACTTGCTAGGTCATATGGTAATTTAAGATTTTGAGGGACTGCCAAACCGTTTCCCAAAGTGGCTGTACCATTTTATATTCCCTCCAGCAGTGTAGGAGAGTTCCAGTTTCTCCTTGCAAACACTTGTTATTATCTTTGAGTTCTAGCCATCCTAGTGGATGTGAAGTAGTATATCCTTGTGAATTTCCATTTCTCTAATGACTAATGATACCGAGCATATTTTCATATGCTTAGTAGTCATTTGTATATGTTCTTTGGATAAATGTCTATTCAGATCCTTTGGCTGTTTTTAAAATTTTTTAGAGTGTGTGTGAGTGGGAGAGTGGGGAGGGGCAGTGAAGGAGGGAGAGAGAATCTTAAGCAGGCTCCGTGTTCAGTTTGGAGCCCCATGCAGGGCTCAATCTCATGGCTCTGAGATCATAACCTGAGCCAAAGTCAGGAGTCACTTAACTGAACCACCCAGGTGCCCCAAACCTTTGCCCATTTAAAAAGTTAGGGTAACTTCATTACTGTAGAGAATGTTTATTATTACATTTGATCTAGAATCTATAGCCATTTAATGATAACTTATCAAAATTCAGATAACTGAAGTCATGCTATCAGGCAAAAACTGGCAAATCTTAGAAGGCTTTGGGCAGATCTTTTCTCCCACTTTAAGGGAAGGAGCTCATTCTAACCATCTCTGGTCTGCAGTCTGCTTGTTTTTGAATGGGAGGGATATATCTAGGACATACTTTGGTAGGTAGAAAATTCACAATTCAGGGGTCTTAGTATTTATGTGGCATTTGTCTAATTAGAATCTCTATTAATTGCACATATTCTCCAATTAACCTATAATTTTAAAAAGCCATAAAAATTATATATCAGAGAACATAAATTCTGAATATAAGAATTGGGAAGGAAATAAGAGTGTTACTGTTTAATTCCCAAGACTTACCCTACAACTCAGTGGTGAAGGAGAGCTTTGTGGAAAGACTGTGACTTTGAAATCCTACAGACCGAGGTTTGAATTGTTTTTCCATCACTTACTAGCAGTTTGATCTGGAGCCTCAGGTTCTTTATCCATAAAATCTACTTTGTTGTAAGGATAAGTTTTTTAAACAAAATATCTGGCACCTAGTAGCTGCTCACTTAATGGTAACTATTTACATGCATGCTTTTTTGTTCATGAATTGTACTTTTATGTGTATGTAGTCAGGTTCTTAATTTTTTCCAGGTTCTTCTATATTTTATCATCTCATTTAGAAATAGCATGCATTATTATACTTGAAGTGTAGGAGTTCTTTATATATTCTGCATACTAGTCCCTTGTCAGATACAGGATTTGCAAACATTTCTCCCTTTCTGTGGGTTGTCCCTTCATTTACTTGGTGGTGTCCTTTGAGGACAAAAGTTCTTAATGTTGATGACGTGGCCTGCACATTCTTAGAATCTTAGAGCTGGAGAAGGCCTTTGAGGTTGCCTGTTCTGCTCCTTTGCCCTAGTGATTGGAGGCTCTGTGGCTCAGAGAGAAGGGGTCTTCCTCAAGGTCACAGGCCAAGTTTCATCTCCTGATTTTCACTTCCATGCATCTTCCATTTCTACTCCTATTTTTTCTGAAGGTCGGAAGCTAAAGTTTAGGTGTGTTAGGAGTGTGGGGCAAGAGAGTCGGTAGCTTCCCTCTCCCTTGAAGCACACTGTCTCTTTGCTCATAGGTGGGACTGACACTAAGGTGCTTCTCCATGGTTCATTTGTGTCCCACCCTCCCCACCCTGACCCTGCCCAGCTTTATTGAGATATAATTGACAAAGTTCCTTTATCTGTCCCATCAGAAATTTAGTCCTGTCTCAGAGGGTGTGCTACATGAGAGTTGCTTAGAGCAGTGCTCTTTGGAATGTACAAGTTGCATGTGGCTCTAAGAATGTGAGTTCATTACAATAAAATTTAAAATTCGGCTCCTTGGTCATGCAGGCCGCATTTCCACTGTTCAGTATCCACATGTGGCTAACATATTAGCACATACTGGGAGCATTTCTCTTTTTTTTCCCCTTTTCCTTCCTTTTCTTTCTCTTTTTCTTTTTACTCTTCTTCCTCTTTTTCCTCTCTTTTCTTTTTCTTTTTTTCCTTTTTCCTTCCTTCCTTCTCTTCTTTTTCTTTTCTTTCTTTAGATATATTTATTTGAGAGCAAACCAGCAAGTGTGTGGCGGGGTGCGGGGGAGGGTTTTCAGGCTGACTCCCTGTTGAGTGCAGAGCCCACGGTGGGGCTCTATCTCAGGCCTCTAAGATAATGATTTGAGCTGAAATCATGGGTTGGATGCTCAACAGACTGGGCATCCCGGGCGCCCCCCCCACCCCCAGAAAACTTTTCTAGCCCTGCAGCAGATACTGTTGAGCAGCACTGGCCTGCAGAGGTTGAGGGTCCCCTGCCCACTGACCTTTTGTCCCTGCCCCTGACCCAGGCTGCCATCCTGGGCTTGCAGCCTTGATCTGTCTTCTCTGTGTGTTCTTTGTCTGCCTGCCACTCTGACTACCTGCTTACGTGTTTGCCTCTGGGCTTCTTGGCGAGCCCCCTGTTCAGATCAGGTGGTTGTGGGCCCTGCTGGCAGAGACCCTTCTTTTCCGTAGTTTCTGGATTTGGTTGCCAATAAAGAGTCTAGTGCCTTTCCTCACCTCCGCCAATAGATGTGACTTGCAGAAATAGAGCTGAAAGGTGCTTAAAGGAGGCTGTGCCCTCAGAAAGTTAGTCCTCAGAGTGAACGAGTGAATCGATCTACTCTTGGACAGGGGGAAGAGGCTGAAGAGCTTTCGGGTTTGGTTCTTTTGGCTGCATTGGTTGGTGGCCTTTCAGATGCGTACTTTCCTGTAGAGGTCATTGGTCTTAAGAATTTACAAGACTGTGAGGCGATGTGGAGGTGGGAGGTAGGAAGCATCAGAACCATGGTGTCCTGAGACGATAACAAGACCGATTCTGGCTAGTCCTGCTTAGTGTTCTGGGAGGGAGTGCTTGGAACCCTGAGGGCCATCTGATCCCAAGGTCACGAGGCCACACAAAGAATCTCAGAAGTGCTTTTTGTAAAAAGATGGAAGACCTCGTGCTTGTACCAAGTTGGAATATTAGACCTGAAACGAGTGTTGGGAAGATCTCCGGGGAGAGAGGGATTCACCCAGGCTCATACCAACTTAGTTGTGGCAGAGTTGAGTGTAGACTCCAGGCCCTGTGGGACCTTGCCTCAGGCATGTTCCACGTGCTGTGCCATGTCTCCTTATTGACATAAGGGAGAAGTACTTCAAACATACACACAAACCAGACAACTTCTTGGAGACATTGCCTGGGCTTAGACATGGATTGACTTAACCCATGAGGCACTAGGTCTTGCTGGAAGCTTTCCTTTGTCACTGTCATCACTAGAAAGTATTAAAAAACCTTCCAGTTAAGGTGAGGCCACCCAGGTCCTCACTCTGTCTCTCTAGCTTGTCTTCAGGATCTATTTTCTGCAGGAACATCTGTCCCTGACCTCAAAGTGTTTGGAAACAGACTTGTTATGGAGTTCAGCCTGTCCGCCAGACTGAAGAGCCTTGAGAGCAAGGACCACGTACTCTGTCATCCCTTGGGATGTCCCCTGCCTCGGGGACAGGCCCACCATGTTTATTTAGTGAATATCTGTGGACGTTCTCTTTTTCAGGAAGATTCCCCTTTTGAAGGGCTTTGGATGTATGAGGCCCCTTCTCCCTGTGGTCCTGAATCTTTGTCCATTGTGATTTGGAAATCATGACCAGAAGAAATGGGCTCATTTTTCTTTCCGCTGCAGGGAGAGCTGTCCATTTTGCCTCTGAACTTTAGAAGAGCTGAAGGACTTCTATATTTGTGCTGAGAAAGGAAGGGTTACGTTTTGCTGAATTGGGCAGTAAGTAGACCAATCCCAACAGGACATCCTGAGAAGGAGTCCCAGAGCAGTGAGGGGCAAGCAGGGAATTGTGGAAGGAATTCCATGCCATAAACACAGAACCTCTTGCTTAACACTGGAACTTTTCTGCCTTTTCCTCCAGAGGTGGAAGACCGTTCTTGTCAAAGACGAGCTTGATGACTGCTGTGCCAGCAGGCACAATTGCAAGATAAATTTATGTACCGGTTTAGCCCTTGCAATGCAGTTTACAAAAGATCGGAAAAAGTCTTAAAAACAGGTTGAAATGTCTTTAGGCTTAGCTGATACGATTTTAGGTGAGTTATTAGGGACAGGGCTCTAGGGACAAGCTCATGCGACAGAGAGGGGAGCCAAGTCAGAGCCTCTGTCTGCCTGGCCTCAGAAGTCCCTTTTTGGGTTCATCTAAATCAATTCCTTGTTCAGTTTTTACTAGAACCTGAGTTTCTCTGGTTGGAGCAGAGTAAGTTTTCAGGCTGAATTACTTGGGCCGTTGCCTGTTTTCTTTTTCACATAGCCTGTGGGTATCTGGCCTTTTCAGCCAAGGAAAATGGAAATGGTTCTAAACACTCACTTGTGCCATGAATTTCAACCGTGTATTAATTTGCTGCTTATTCCTTTTTGTGTCTTCTGAGAAGCAGTGAGGGGACCCTAGGGCGGGCTTCAGGGATCCTTTGTGGGTACTGCAGGGGTCTGGAGCTGGGGGGAGGGCAGGGAGAGCCAAACTGTGCCCTCCCACTATGTTACCCACAGCACATCTCCCTGCTTTCCTGTGTGCCCTCCCGTGTGCCCTCTTGTGTGCGCATATGTGTAAGGTTGCACTAAAGATCTCATTTGTAAAGTTTCCAAAACTCCTTATGTAGGGAGTACAGGGCAGATTGCTCTGTGTGTTACCCTCCCCTTACTCTGCAAGGAATCTGGACTGAAAATTTAAGGCTTAACTCTTGCTCCTTCCTCCTCCATGAGCTGTAAGACAGATTCAGTACGAGGGTCTTGTTTTTTTGCCTCTATCTCATGGCTACTGCTTTGCTTTTCAGGGGCCTTAGAAGTAAGAAACCCGGTACCGTCAGTGAGCACAGGCCATATAATAAGTGATTTCTGTGTATTACAGAGATCTTAAAGTATTCAGCGTTACCCCAATTTTCTTAAAATATATAAAAGGGTTAGATCAGGGTGTGAACTCATTCCTTTCTTTTTAAAACTGGTTCCTAAGGAGGAGAAGATCCAGGGATGAAGAGTAGTAGGTAGAAGGCCGTCTAACATGCGGCAGCTTTATGGTGGGGAGTGGAAACGCAGTGGGAATAAGCTAGAAGTGATGAATAAATGATCAGTATACAGCTTTACCCTGTATTTGTTTTTTGTTGTTGTTTCCTGATTTTTGTTACTTTCTGCTTTGCGCGTCACTTTTGCTCTGTAAAGCCTGGAGGTGACCTATTCAATTCCTATATTTGGAGCCCTCAGTGTGCTGAGGGTCAGCCCAACTCACTGAACGTGAAAAGGATTGAGAAGTCCATGCCTGACCACAAAGCGCTCACATTTCGGGGGCAGGGGGAGCCGATGACCCTTTAATGAGCCTGTGTGTGTATGTGTGTATGTGTGTACTCCCTTGGTCACAAGTAATGAGCCCAAACCCCAGCACAGGCTGGGTTAAGTCAAAGAGGAATTGATTGGTTCCCATCACTGACTAGTCCAGAGATAAATCTGGAGTCTGCTCAGAGACCCAAATGTGGTCCTCAGGACCTGGTTTCTCTCTCCCCATCCTGCCTCCGCTTCCTGTGTGTTGACTCCATTCTCACGCATGCCTCCCCCTGGAACTGCAGAATGGCTGCCAGCACTCGCTAGGCCTGCATCTGTCTACCTTGGCCTGAGTGTCTTGGTTCAGCCATACCAACCTTGTTCCATTCCACCGGCCTGGGCTGCAATGTGTGCACATCTGGAATCTGTCACGTGGCCAGGGGCACATGAAACCCTTTAAGCCCTGGTCCTGTGCATCGCCCCTGAACCCAGTGGAGCCAACTCTACCCTAAAACCTCAGGCTGAGAATGGAGAACAAGCACTGATTGCTGGGGAAAGGGGTCAGGCTTTGTTGGCCATTGTTGGAGCAGGATGAACTTGGGGCTGTGTTCTCACCTGACCTACCCTTGAGTCCGAATGGATTCTGTAATGAGGACTGCACCTTGTTACCATGTGGTTTAGCTGGCCCAGGCATTTAGACACCAAATCTTTCCTCCCCTGAGAACATCACCCTGGCCCAGGATGGGGTAGGGAAATTTATTTAGATGAGCATCAGGCCCTTGACTTCAGTATTCGATAACTTAGAGCCTTCTAACTTAGATGATCACTCCTTGAAATTCTCCAGTGCATAAGGGTGAGTAAACACAATTAGGGCAATGGCATCCCATCCCCCCCCCCACTGCTTCCCCAGTTAGCCACGTTATTCAGATAAACATGTTTTAATCTCTCTGGGGTTGATCTAGCAGAGTGGGAGATGGTACAGACTTCTGATGTGGGAGAAAGATCCCAGGGTACGTCTTGACTTGGCAACTGAAGTTTCCTTACTTGTAAATGGTAACTAATTCCTAGATCTGTGAAGCGTGAAATGATGTGAATAATGCACAGTGCCTGGGATATAGTAAATAGTTCATCAGAAGTGACTGTTATTTTCTAATTTTTCAAATGAGCTGGGTGTACTGCCAGATAAATTCTCTAAAACTATGAAAAATCTTCCGTGCTCATACTCGGTCAGTTTGGGGTGAGGTACTAGGAAGCTCTCAAAGCCCTCATGAAGTATAGTGCTTTATAAATCATGAAACTTCCGTGTTCTCCAGAGCATGAATGACTTCTCCAAGGGCATAGGGCTGCAAAGTTGTGGGGCAGTCCTGCGGCCAGCATCTTCTCAGATATCCCATGCCCGTAGCATTCCGCTACTCCAGTGAGGGTTTGCTTTTCTAATTCATTGAATTCGTTGGCTATCTCCCATGGTTTCAGATGGATTTCACTGGAGAACCACGCCGTGTAGTTCCTTGAAATAAACCTTGAGTTCATTTATTGAAAAATGATTGTCCTTTCACTTTTGTCTTTGTTCATTGGCCTGATTTATTGGGACTGTATCACAAACCTCTCTTGTCCTTAGAGCAAATGAGCTCAATTTGTGTTGTATGAAGTAACACAAATCACGTTTATAACGTTTCCAAGTTCTAGTCTGTAGCTTCTTAATTAGAATCTGGAAAGCTCCCCTAACTGACGTCTGAGTCATTCATCTTGGTGAAGGTAAAGATTTCTCAGGGAGGATGGACTCCTGTGAAAGATCCCTAAACCCTGTGTTCTTAATCCATTAGCACGTAGCTCATTTCTTCCTAGCCTTCTTGAAGCATTGTGTGCTAAAGTACCACTTAAACTATTGGATAATAATTATCATGCCATTAACTATTTGAGAGAAATTGAGTGTGTGCCCAGTAGCCAATAGACTGTTGTTAGAGGCTTATCCAAAAGACATAATATAATAATGTTCTGTTTCAGGACCTTTGAAGGACATAGACCAGACTAGTCAACTGCACTGTGCACTGTAAGTGTTACTGGCTCATTTATGTGTGAGCTACATAGTCACAGGAG
This sequence comes from Mellivora capensis, assembly GCA_004024625.1. NCBI lineage: Eukaryota > Metazoa > Chordata > Mammalia > Carnivora > Mustelidae > Mellivora > Mellivora capensis. The sequence goes on from PISX010017612.1 coordinate 9,138, forward strand.
TCTGCAGAAGCAGGACCATCTGGGGCACACTTATCAGTTGTTAGGGGGTTTTAGGGTGGGTAACATCTTGTTGACCGAGGGTGGAGACTAAAGCCGGATGACTGGCCTCTTGACACACCAGGAATGGGTGTTCTGCGAGGACCCACAAGGCCTTGACTCTCATTGCTCGTCTCAAGGACACCACTGTCTCTCCATGAAGACAGCTTCTGCAGTAGAATACACCAGCATCTGAGACCAAAGCAGATTAATGACAAATGTCTTTGAGGTATGCCATATATATGACGAGGGGCATAAAGGGCACAAGTGGGACGTCTACAGCTCAGTGAATTGTTCTGTACCTATGTCCAGTGAACACCATCCAGATCAAGGTATAGAACATTTCTGTCCCTCCAGAGGGCTCCCTCATGTTCTTGCTCACTCCTCCTCCCCTGAATTCCCTCCCCACCCCCACCCCCCACCGGAAATCACCATTTTGAGTTCTCCCAGCATCAGTGAAGGTTTGCCTCTTTATGAGCTTCATTATAAATGGAATCCTACAGTATGTACTGTTGTGCAGCTGGCTGCTTTCACTCAACATAATGTCCAGAGGACTGTCTTCTGCAGTCAGGTTTGGTTTGAGAACTCACGTGGAGTAAAAAGGGTTTGAGAAACTTTGATTTATACTGGTGGACAGCACACATTCTGAGATAAGAGATGCCCCGGAAACATAAAATGAAACAGTATAAAAGCCAAGGGAAGTAGACATTGCCTAGGAAAGGACTTCCATGAAATTGGAAGGTTCTGGTATTGCATGTTTTTTTTCTTGACCTAGTGGAGGGGGTATTTTCTCCTATTACCAACCTGGTCCCACATCTTCCACGTAGACGCTGGGGAGTCCTAGCTGTTCGTGTGTAACATCATGTGTGGTAAATGACATTTGAATGAATGCGTGATGGTGTCAATATGTTAGCTGGCATTTTGTATCTGCTCTCTTCCTATCTTGGAATAATTTCCTCATGTTTAATGGGAATGGTTGTAAAAGTCCTTGTAGAAAGAGACCTTATACATATTTTTTAATTACTTCCATTCCTTGTCTTATTAGTCCCCTCTCTTCTCTTGACATTCATCATTTCCTGTTTGTTTTCTGTTTGCTTTTTGTCTGAGTAAATCCTGAGCAGTCTTTATTTTGTCTGTGGTCCTTTAATTTGGAGAAGCTAGAGTTTTAGCTATATTTGGGAGTATTGTCTAAGCAGCAACAACTTTTTTCTTTCCAAAGATCTTAGAACATTCTGGAAATGTTTTCAAATATACACAACCAGACCATATTAAATACTAATAACTAGAAGGGAAGACTTGAGTTTGAATTAAAGAATATTTGAAGGAAGAATCTAGTTTTATTACTTTTAATTATGAAATCGATCTCTGATGTTTGAAAAAATGTTATGGTTCATGCTTTCTAGGTCCTGAGAAAAGTCACAAACATACTGTTTTCTTTAGAATTTTGATAATTTAGGTTTTACATCTAGGTCCGTGGTCCCATATCAAAGTTTTTCCCCCTCTGGTGTGAAGTAGGGGGTCCAAGTTCCTTGCCCCCCACATTGGATATCTAGTTCTTCCAGCAACATATGTTGAAAACACTTTCCTGTCCACATTGAATTGCTGTGATCCCTTTGTTGAAAATCAATGGATTACATTAAGTATAGCCTATTTCTAGACTTTCTTTTCTCTTTCATTGATCTGTTTACCTTTATGTCATTACTACACTGTTTTGATTACCAAAGTTTTATTGTTGTAAGTCTTAAAATGAGATAGTATAAGTTCTCTGATTTTTGTTTTCCATGCCCTCCTCCAAGATTGTATTGGCTATTATAGGTCCTTTGTGTTTCTATAGATTTTAGACTCAATTTTAGACTGCTAATTTTTACAAGACAGCCTTCTGGAATTTTGATTAAGAGGACATTGAGGGGCACCTTGGTGGCTCAGTCAGTTAAGCATCTGCCTTTAGCTCCGGTCATGATCCCAGAGTTCTGGGATTGAGCCCAGCATCTGGGCTTTCTGTTCAGCAGGGAGCCTGCTTCTTCCTCTCCCTCTGCTCCTCCTTCCCTTTCCATCCCCTGTGCCCCCTTCCCCGCCACACTTGTGCTCGCGCGCTCTCTCTCTCTCAAAATCTTTAAAAATAAAAATTGGGGGGAGACATTGAATCTATAGGTCAATCTGGGGAGAACATTTTAACAATATTGAGTTTTTCAATCACTGAATACAGTGTATCTCCTCATTTTAGATCTCCTCCTCTAATTTCTTTTAGCAATGTTATCCGTGTAGAGGCCCATTATATTTTATTAAATTTATCCCAAAAGCTTAATGTTTGTTAATGCTATTGTAAATGGAATTAAAAAAAAATCTCTTCCAGTTATTTATTGCTATATATGTATATATGTGTATGTGTGTGTGTGTGTATATATATATATATATATAGACTTGATTCTTACATAATGGCCCTGTGTCTCTCACCTTGTCCAATTTACTGATTTTGGCATTTGTTTGAAGATTCTTATTTTTTAGTATATGTGCTGCTGAAGCTAGTACTTGTTTGAAGATTCTTGAGGATTTTATAGAATGTAATCATTCTGTGAATAAAGACAGTTTTATTCTTTGCAATATTTAAGTGTGCATGTATATATGTATTTTTCCTACCTTGTTGCATTGGCTAAGACCTTCAGTACAGTGCTGAAATGGAAGTAGCGAGAACAGATATCCTTGCCTTTTTCTTGAACTCAGAGGAATGTATTCAGTTTCTCATCACTGAGTACAAAGTTAATTGTCAGTTTTGCATAGATGTCCTTACTGGTTGAGAAAATTTCCTTCTGTTGCTGGTTTGAGAGTTTTATGACAAAGGGTGTTGAATTTTGTCAAATACTTTTTCTGCACATGTTGAGGTTATCATGATTTTTTTTCCATTAATGTGGCAAATTCTATTGAATTTTGAATGTTAAACCAAATGTTGTTATTAGGATAAACTCCACTTGGTCCTGGTGTATTATTCTTTTTTATATATTCCTGAACTTAATTTTCTGTTTTCTTAAGGATTTTTGGATGTCTGTTCTTGAGGGATATTGGGTCTCTAATTTCTTTCTTTCTTTTTTTTGGAGGTGGGGGAAATGTCTCTGGTTTTGGTATTAGGGCTGTGCTGGCCTCACAGAATGAATAGTCTGGTACCAGTTACTTTGTCATGACAGCAGCTAAGTTCTAGTTTTTGCACTTTTAAGCGCATAAAGTAATGGCTGTTAGGTAAAAGAGGAGAAATTCTTTTACTGATGAGCTAAGAATTTTTGCTTATTAATGTATGAAACACCTATAGAAGAGTATATTTGTTTTATATGAAGTAATGCATCAAAGATGCTGGAAAATATCTTCAGTAGGATAAACAACTCACACCCTCCCATATGCTAAGTTGCCTTTATATTTTATTAACAAAATATCTTTTATCACTGAGGGAATGAATTATTGTCATTCCTCTGTAATTTATGGAATATTCAATTAATAAGGTTTTATTGTGTGCTGGTATTTGGGACTTTTTTTCCTCTTTCTCCTCTTTTAGTTGTATTTCCCCCAAATAAAAGTTCATGTTCGTTAAGTCGGCTAGTGTTTTCACCTTTTGAGTTATTTTGGATTAAGCTGGTCAAAAAATGCTCAAAATAGACTTTTTCATCTGTATTGGGGGCATTGTAGGTTGCCACTACTGTTAAGGTTTCTGTTTTGGGGAGTCTTCTGTTCAAAAAGGATTATCAATTTCGTCCTATTCCGTGTAGAATCGAATTAGAAGAAATCAAGTCATCAATTTTGGTGAAGCAGAAATCTGGTGTTAAGTCAGCAGTGCGTGAGCAGCCTTCCCAGTTGCCATAATGAGGGTGCATCTGGGAAAAGTACAGGAATAAAGGGAATCCTTAGGGCAGGGTTCTGGGATCTGCTGTGATGCTTTAGGAAGCATGCCAGCTTCCGCATCTCTGTCTTGAGAGGACACGCTTAGAAACCCCTCCTTTCCATGTTCAGCGGCACTTACTGTACTCCTCTCGAGCCCCTCAACTCTAGAGGATGGCATCTCTGGGGAGTCCTGTCTCCCTGTGATTTAGAAGGATCTTCTCCCGTATTCTCTTTCCAAGAGTCCAGGGAAGGTGTGTCAGAACTCCGCTATAAGCAGGGACCCATGACGTTGCATGGAGCACCTGGTGGCCTCTGATTGACAGATGTCCACCGTCCATGTGGATGGTGGGCCTCATTGCATGATGCCCGTGGGGCGGTGTGCACATTCTCCAATGCCACGGGCCTGACCTTGGTGCTGCTCCCCGTAGCAGCCCCCCTTGTTCTTTCAACCACGGGGTGTTGAAATTGGAGACCATTCCTGTGTTTGCATAGAATTTTCCCCAAGCACGAAACATCCCTCTTTGCCCTCATTCTTGAGAATGAGGCTTATTTCCGGTACGGCCCCCTTTTAGGAAGCTTTCCCTAACCAACTTCTCAAGCCGCCAGTTCCTTGAGGAAGGATTTATTCTGTGTATGTTTAACATGGCTTTAAGGATAACGCATGTGGAGCTGAATTGGGAGGACGAGGTTTGTATCAGCAGATGCACACTAGATCTGATTTTTTTTTAAAAAGCGACACAAAATGGGAGGCATTTTATTTTCTTTACTCGACATATTCTCAGCTAGGTTTTAGTTGTTTGGAAATCATGAAAAAATGTTTCTGTAGTACGCAATGGGAAGTGAAAGTTTGCAATAACCAGAGAATTTAGGTTGTAAAGAATGTCCTAGCACATAATTTATGCTAAAAGACACAAAGTTAAACTCTCTGGGGTCTTGATGTCTCAGGCTCAACCCCCTGGATATTGCCTTATTTCCTTTACTCTCAGATATGTAGTGAGATTTTTCTCCTGAGGTCCCTTCCTGTCACTAATGAATTCTTCCTGCCGTACCCACTCTGTCTGAATTTTTGTTCTTTTTCTCTGTTGGTGTCTGTACCTCAGGTCTTTTTTTTTTTTTTTTTTTTTTTTTTAAATTGAGGCTCCTCTGCCAGTTGTTTTTAGGGGCTTGGTGTCCAAGACCTCCCAGGACCAGATCCCGGGCTATGTCCTCTTGAGCAAGCCAGTCTCCCTGTGTCTTCCTTCTGTCCCTTTTTAAAGAAGAACTACAAATTTGTCTTGCAGGGTGGTGGTTAGAACTTGAGAAGATGTGTGCTCCATGCCTGGTACATGACAGGGACTCTGATGGTAGCTAAGTGGGTGTCTCTTTGCTCCACCCTAGGCCTCGAGTGGTCCCCGTGCATCACAGGTGCTCAGTGAGCACCCTCCCAGTGGTCATCACCCTTCCAAGCAGGGTGACCTTAATAGTCAGTAGCCAAGGGGAGATGAGTGTCCTTAAACGCAGGTTGGCTCAGTTGTTGCAAAGGTGTGTGTCATGCTGGTTACCCAGTTGCAGGTGTGACACTCACAAGATACTAGTCCCATGGCGACGACCTCTGTTAGTGCGACACCTAGGAGGCAGAGCCAGAAGTCAGCCTCACTCTTCCTTGTGTGTGCAGACTGAAGGCTACGTAATTAAGGGAGCCAGAGAACATGGTGAGGACAGAGGACGCTTTCCAAGGAGGTGGGGCTTCCACTGCAGCAGTGGTCCTTAATGGGGTGCCATTCTGTTCCAGGCACTGTCCCCAGTAGTCGCCACTATATCACAGAGCCAAGGAGTCCCCTGAGGTCCCAGAGGCTGTATCGAGGTGGGGGAGTACGGGGTGGGGAGCAGTGGGCATTTCAGGGTAGGGGAAGAGCATGAAGAGATAGGTAAGGATAAATTTTAAGCACTTTGTGGTGACACCAGAATTTTATTGCCTCTCTTTTGAGGATAAGCGGGATCGGCCGGAGTTTGTGATTATATCGTTGAATTGACTGTTGCACGGATGTTGCTTTTCTGCTTTTGGTTGTTGTTTTTGAAAAGCCTTTACATGGATTGGATTTTATATGCTTAATTTCGAGGCCAATCACTTCGACAGCCAGGAGGAACTGGAGAGGCAGTGAGTGTCTTGAACAGAATGTAGCAGGCTTAGATGCGGGTCCATTTCCTGCTCTTTTTTTTCTTTTTTTAAATTTTATTTATTTATTTGATAGAGGGAGAGACCACAAGTAGGCAGAGAGGCAGGCAGGGAGAGAGGAGGAAGCAGGCTCCCCGCTGAGCAGAGAGCCCGATGTGGGGCTCGATCCCAGGACCCTGGGATCATGACCTGAGCCGAAAGCAGAGGCTTTAACCCACTGAGCCACCCAGGTGCCCCCCCTTTCCTGCTCTTACCTGGTCATGTGACCTTGGGTCTGGCAATGCCACATCACTGAAGGGGAGGTGTTGACCCTGTGTCCGGCTCTGGGGGGGGTTTCGTCCCCTGGTCTGGACAGCCGGACGGCAAGGGTGGCTGACGTGGAGCCCGAGAACTTTGCCCTCCGACCCGGGCTCTTGACTAGGTCAGACTTCTTTGATGTCTTAGCTGTGTCCCTCTTGAGGTCTCTCTGAGTTGTGAATATATCTGCACTTCTCATCATGTTTTTCTTTTTGTCTTGGCTTCAGAGAAGCTCAGAGCTAAATTTATGGCTTGATTATAGTTGGTGGGTTGGCCAGGATTTTAAATATGGTTTTTTTTTTTTTAACTTGATGTGATTTTTCTTTTTCTTTTGGTCCTCTTGTTTCTGTGTCCTTTCTTGCACTATCACCTTAAATTCTTTTGAAAAGTAGGTCAGGTATGCATTGATAAATGATTTCTGAGGGAGGAGGGCCATCAGACAAAGGGAAAACAGATTTGGGTGACTTTGGTCCATGTTGGGGTTAGAGCTTGTCTTTAAACTCCCTTTATGTTATTCACTACCAAGTGGTCTAGACAGCACATCTTACTGTCCTCTCATGTGAGGTAAGCATCCGGGGGAAAGGTGTGCTTCATAAAAATCAGTTTTCCTGATGAAGCTCCTCACTGGGCAGCCTGCAGTTCTGACCTTGTAGGCAGACCTGGGAGCCCCTGAGGTTGTGGGGCCCAACCCCCTGTTCCTTGTCAGGGTCTGAGACTTCTTGCCGGGGTCTCAGTGCCCCGTGGGCTAGGGTTACAGGGGTGGGGGGGGGTGGCCCCCTCACCAGAGCCGCTGCGGGCTAGTCCTCCTTGGATATGGAAGGAAGAGGTGTTGGGCTCAGTTACTAGGGATCACTGCCTCTCCCCCTTCTTTTCCTAGCCTGGCATGTAGAAGTAGCTTTTATTCCCCTGACAGAGTCTTCTGGCATCTGCTCTGTGCTCGGGGCTGGGCACTGCCCTGGGTGCTGTATTTTTCAATACTCCACGATGGCAGTGGATTTGTTGGTGATCACAAGCACAACACATTTCGGAGGAATGCTCTTGAAAAGACTGCTCGTGGCAGATGTGTGCAGCTCCAGGAGAGGAACAGAGGATGTGGGTTACCTTGGGGCAACATAGGGAGCACAGTTCCTCTCTCCAGGTTGTGTTCATCACGCGCCAGAGTCTTGGGACACGTCTTCGCAGTCATTCCAGATATCTGGGTTGGCAAAGACCGTGTGTCAGATCACTCAGCTTTTGGTGTGCCCGCCCCCCAGAGATGCCGGAGTTATTTCCAGAAATGATGTGGGAGGGGGCGGAGTGTGTAGGCTGGCCATGCTTTGCCCCCCACCCGCCACTCCCCAATGTGGCTATTCCCTTCTGTAATTCAACTGATTGCTTTTCTTTCCAAATTGCTGTTTTAAGCTTTATCTTACCTAATTTTATCTCCTTCAGCCTCGTACAACCAGAGCATCATTAGGACCTGTGCTCATTCTGTCCCTTCCACTTCTCCTGTGCTCCCTCTGCATCCCCAGGGGATAGGGACTGGATTTGCATCATCTACATTTTCTGGCACTGGGAGGTAGCTGGGCTGGGGACGGCTTTTCAGCCTCTGGAACCTCTCCTTCCTGCGTCCCCCTTGTCATTGTGTCTCATGAACATCTTTTGCTTCCTCTAGGACCTTGTTTCTTTTGACCCATGTCCTTCCCACCCCTGTCCTGCCCTTCTGCTGGCCTGGCTCTCCTTCCCTTCTGTCGGATTGACAGGCTCAGTCTTTCTTTTTACTCCAAGCATCTGTTCCTCTAAATCGTGAACTGCAGTTGGTAGAGTTAAATATGTAATGTGTTTGTTTTAATATCAACATGTCTCTTCATGCACATACTAGTTAGGGACTTGGCTGTCAGTGGGGACCGGACCACTGTCTGCAGATGTCCGCTCCTGCCAGCCCCTCCCCTCGGGATGCTGGTTATGACCCTCATCGGTTCTCTCGCCCTGTGTCTGTCCCTTTGCTGTGTGTACGTCTCTGTGTTCTGTCTTTGAGACACACACAGCTCAGATAGGCTGGCCCGTTTTTCTCCCCATAAATCTGTTTGGAAACACACACACACACACACACACACACACACACACACACACGGCGAGTGAGGAGGAATGAAACGGACTCCGTCAAGAAGCTGTACACGAGAACCCGTAGAGAACTAGCATTTCAGGCCCCCGTATCTGATTCTTCCAGTAGGTCCTGTGCTAGGACAGCCCTGTGTTTGGCATGTGGAGTCTGAGCACCCTCCCCTGAGTATTTTGCTGATGCAAAGGAGGGAAGGACGGAGCAATCTCAGCCTTGCCTCCCTCGCCTGTGGTCCCTAGTGGTACCCCCTCCCCAAATGGCAGGGAAACCAGCCTGGCTGTGAGGCATCTGAGTGAAGGGCCAGGAGCCAGAGGGGGCTGCATCAGAATAGATAATATGGTATTTTCTTGTCACTCCTGTTTCAAGGTAAATAAAAATCTATCTTTGGCTTAGAATTCTTGCCTCCCAGCCTGTGGGGGAATATTGACTGACAAGCATTACCTCCCATGTAGAACAGGCTGGCATGCCGGGCTGTAAATGTTGGGTGTATCTTCTTAATGTTTTCCATGGAGTGGAATTAGAACACATTGTTTCTTCTGAGGTTATAAAAAGCAAACAAGGATCCCCTTCCTCCCCGAGTAGCTGAAAGTAAATGAATACTTGAAATCCTGTCTTATCAGCCATAAAACTTCGATGAGAGCTGGGGCAGATTACCAGGAGATCGTGATCTGTCTGGGACCACGGATTTCTATTCCTTTTCTGGAAGAGAAAAACTGCATTTAGACGTTGACAATTCAGTTAAATTTTGCAGGCTATCAAACACAAAGAATACCGGATTAAGTCTCCAGAGTTTCAAGTTTTAGCTCAGGGAGGGGCAAGGCACTTCAGCTCCCTGGGCTCTGGTTTCCTTGGCTCTCCAAGTGGAATAAAAATTCCTGCCTCACAGGTGGCGGCAACAATGAAGTGCGAAATTTGTGCCAAGCCCAGAATATGTATTAATAAATATTAGTAACTGATAAGCCCTTTGATGAGCCAACTGAAGGCCTGGGGGGGGTGGGTTTTTTTGTTTTTGTTTTTGTTTTTGCTTTTTGTTTTGTTTTGCTCATTTGTTGATTTCATTTTGTTGTGATACATGGTAACACATGCTGTTCGTGCCTCTGTGGACACTTGCACTTTGACTGTCTTAACTCTACCGTTGTCTTGAATTTTTGAAAGGACCATGACTTCAAAAAAGACTGCAGGAATTTTGAATTTCCTTTTTTCTTTGCAAAAGATTTTGAAGCTTAAGTCATATAATTAATAACAGGGGAGGTTAAGAGTCAAAGATTTTTCTCGTACGCTGGTCATTTTTTAAGCTGAACTTGGCATGGGTTGAAGCAAATCCATGTCGTCTTGACCATTCACTTTTTTTTTTTTTTTTTAAGCTGAGAAAATAGATTCTATCTCTAATGAAGTAATTGCGAACAGTCCTGTTAACATATGGTACTGATTTTTCACAGAAGCATTGTTGAAATGCTTGGGAACTACCAGGTTAAAAGTCGTAAAAATAGCCAACACTCCTTAAGAGTGCAGATGGTATCTGCAGACTTGAGGGTCCAAATGGCATGAGAATTGTCTAGAGCAGGGGTCAGCAAACCATGACTTCTGGGCCTAACCCAGCCTGCTGCCCGTTTTTGTGTGGCCTGTGGATGAACGATGGCATTTCCCTTGAAAAAAATGGTTAAAAGAGAATCCAAAGAATAACACTATTCCGTGACATGTAGAAATTATATAAAATTCACGTTGGTGTCCATAAGTAAGTTTTCATTGGAACACAGCCACGCCAATTTGTTGACGTATCGTCTAAGGCTGCCTTTGTACTATAATGGCAAAATTGAGTACTTGCCTAAAATACTTATTGGCTGGAAATATGCATAAAGAGATTTGCTGGTCCTGGGTCTAGATAGTGAAGAATTTTAGTTCTAATACGTATTCACTGATCTGTGGCTTCTTTTCGACGTTCAGCTTTTGACTGTAGGGTTTTTTGTTTTTTGTTTTGTTTTTTTTTTTTAACTTTTATTTCCTTTTTTTAAAAAATTTCCTATTAATAAAGAAAAATATGAAGAAGACCAGACATGACCCCTTAATGCCACTAGCCCCCATTTTTGATGGCAAAAAATAAAAATGCTCACAGTAAATAATTTCTCAAACGAGTTAAAGATATAAAAACCTATCCCTGCATTTTCCCTACCCCAGTTCCTCTATCCGAAGGTAGCACTGTTAATAATTTAACATTCCAAACATTTTTGTTTGGATTGAGGGGGGTACTATTCAGAATATATGTGTGTGTGCTTTTTTAAAGAGCTTCACTTAGCATGTTTAAATTACTGTAAAAAAACTTCTTAATTATTTAACCTTTTATTATGAAGTTTCAGACATATATGTGATAAGACAAAGTGTAATGAATGAACCCCATGAACCCATCATTCAGCTCCAACCTTTCAAATGATGACCTAATCTTGTTTCTTTTATGGAATTCACTTCCCACAATGAAGCAGAGCCCAGTTACTTCATTTCATCTCTAAAGATTTCTGTACATATCTCTAAAAGATTATGATTTTTTAAAAGATTTTATTTATTTGAGAGAGTGAACATGAGTAGAGGGGAGGGGCAGAAGGAGAAGCAGTTTCCCCACTGTGTAAGGAACCCAATGCAGGACTCGATCCCAGGACCCAGAGATCATGACCTGAGCCGAAGGCTCAGATTGTTAGAAAACAATCGCAGACCATTAACACACGTAAAAAACAAAACACCAGAACAAACATTAATACCTTAATGTCAGTTCAGACACCGAGTATTACTTTGTTGTTGTTTTTATCCCTCTCATTTATCTTTCAAATAATTTCTTTTACTCTTTGAGTCGGGATCTGGATAAGGTTCATGCAGGGTGATTGGTAAACCTGTATGTTCCCTCTAGACCTCTCTTTTTTCTTCCTACGTGGCACTTACCGTCCAAAGAAAAGAGGTAATTTCTTCTGTCCTGTTCCACATCCCTGTAGTTATGTTTAATGGTCCCTCTGTCCTCTGATTAGCTAGTTGGATCTGAAGCCTGGGTCGCATTTAAGATTCATTTTATTTTTATTTTTAGCGAGGCTACTTTATAAATGATGTCAGATCCTTCCAATAGGGGGCACTTAACATCTGGTCACCTCTGTGTGATGTTAGTGCTGGTTGGTGTTTACCGTACATGTCCAGTCATTTAGTATGGGTTGTAAAATGGTAGTTCTGTTCCAGTTCTGTCACTGCTTTGCCATTTATCTGCAGAAATATTTGATTTTTCTTATACTATTTCTGAAAGCATTGGTGTATTAGCATCCTTTAACAATGCCTGTTTTTTTTTTTGTTTTTTTTTTTTGTAATTGAAAAAACTTATGAAAATATTTACTGTGTTCCATTGAAGTTCATGATGCTCAAAGTGCCCCTGTTTTGGCCATTAGCCTTTTCAAGTTGGTCCCTGAGTCTTTTTACCATGAGCCCAGTAGTTTTGATAGCTTTCTTTGTAGTGTGACAGGATTTTTTGTATTCATCCTATGTTTTGCCCTAGATCTAGAATTGACCATTTCTATAAGGAGTCAGCCCTGTTTCTTTTTAGCCGTGAAATTGTATTTCAAGACTACCATCAAGGCTCTAAGGTGCATATCTATAAACAGAATTTTCATAGTAAAAAACACACATAGAAAATACAGCACTTATGTAACCACCCCCTCCGTGTCAAGAAGTAGAACATGGCAGAAGCTCGTAAGTATCCTAGTGGATCCCTCTGTGGCAGTCTTCCCTTTCTTCCCCTCAAAGTAACCACTGTCCTGACTTTTTTTTTTTTTTCTTTTAAAGATTTTATTTATTTGACAGAGATCACAAGTAGGCAGAGAAGCAGTCAGAGAGAGAGGAGGAAGCAGGCTCTCTGCTCAGCAGAGAGCTGGATGTCGGGCTTGATCCCACGACTCTGGGATCATGACCTGAGCTGAAGGCAGAGGCTTTAACCCACTGAGCCACCCAGGGGCCCCTATCCTGACTTTTATGGTAATCATTTCCTTATTCTTTTTTATCGCTTATGTACACATCCCTAAGCAAATAGAGCTTGGTTTAGTCTGCTTCTGCATTTTTATGCAGATGGGTCATTTTGCATGAATTCTTTTGTATCTTCTTCTGTTCAACATTGTAAGATCCATTTGTTTTCATTTTCTTTGCAGTATGATATTCCATGGGGGTGAATGAACAGACCACAGTTTATTCTCTTACTGATGTCTGTTTTGAGTTGTTTCTGGTTTCGATCTTTTGTAAAATGCTGAGACTATTTTGTATCTGTTTTCTGGTGTGTGTGTGCGATCATTTCTGAAGGATATGTATAGAAGTAGAATGTGGGGTCAAAAGGTGCATTTTTCCCCCCACAGAGTTGTACCAACTGATACTCTCCCCAACACTGAGTGTTCTCTTGCCTCACGTTCTTGCCCACATCTGGGATGGTCAGACTTCTACCCTTTCTTCCAGTCTGTTGATTCAACATGGTATCTTGCAGTGACTTTTGTTCCCTATTTTCCTGATTACCAGTGAGGTTAAACATCTTTTTATATGTTCAATCGATTATTTGGATTTCTTTGTGAAGTCTCTGTTCAAGTCTTTGGCTCATTTTCCCCCTGAGTTGTTTTGTCTTTCCTATTGAGTTATAGGCATTTTATATGTATTGGATACAGATTCTTACTGGCTGTGTGTTGTGAATGTCTCCTCCCATTCTGTGGCTTTTCACATTCTTTATGATGCCTTTAGATTAGCACAAGTTCTCGGGCCCTTTAGGTCTTATTTTAGGAAGTCTTTCTCCGCCCTGAACTAGGTTAGGACATATAATATAGATACCAAATAATCTATCTCATGGAAGAGTCTACAGTTGAGTATACATCCTAAAGGACAGGAAGGCAAGCAAATGCTTAAGGGTGCTACCACGTGAGCACAGAGAAGCCTCTTCTAATAGCTGCCATGTTCTTTTTGACAACTAATTTCAGTGTGCTTGGGTTCCTGAGTAATCCTCTCCCAAGAAGGAACTCTTACCAGCCTTTGGATTTTCAATTTTATTCAAATTAAAATGCATTTCCCACCTCTTGTTTTACTAATTCTTCAAGTATAGCTATTTCTTTACCAATATTTCCTGAGCACCTTCCTTCCAGGGAACAGCTGATTCTATGAGGGAGGTGGAGGGTTGATGACGAGAGTACTGGTGGCCCTGAGATAGTTTACCATGGCACAGAGGAGTTTAGGTAGCACATCATTTATGAAACGGACTTTGACCGTGAACTGGGTTTAACTTTCTTCAGGACATCATTGAAATCCAAACAGCTGAGCCAGTCACCAAATACCACATACTGGATAATTCCATTAACATGAAAGTCCAAAATAGGGAGGCCTATAGGGACAGATATTAGATGAGTGGTTGCTTAGGGCGGGGAGCTGGGGGGATTCTGGGATGATCCCTAAAGGGTACAAAGCTTCTTTCTGAAGTGATGAAATGTTCTAAAACTGACTGTGGTGAGGGATGCACATAGCTGTGAATATACTAAAACCCATTGAATCGTCTACTTTAAATGGGTGAATTGTATGGGAATTCAATAAAGTTGTTAAAAAAAATTTTTTTTTTTTTTACATTTTTTAAGTGCAGCTGTTTTTCCTTGGTTGGCTCAGTGAGGTTTTCCCCATAAGTTCCATGGTTACTGAAAAGAATGGGTGAATACCGAATTCCCAGGTTTGATGTCCATGAACTAGCCAGTTTACCAGCCATATGGAAAGGAGCTGTATGATTCCTTTCTTCACTCCATGACTCAGTGTTGTTCAGAGGCTCTTTTTTTTTTTTTTTTAGATTTTTTTATTAAAGTATAATTAGCATACTGTGTTATATTAGTTCCAAGTGTACATTGTAGTGATTCAACAATTGTTTACATTACTCAGTGCTCATCCCAGTTAGTGTACTCTCAATCCTCCCTCCATCCCCCACCCCTGCAACCACCAGTCCTCCATAGCTATAAGTCTGTGTTTTTGTTTTTGTTTCTTGTTTTTTTGTATTTCCTTCTTGTTCAGAAACGGCCCTTTCAGGTAGAGGTTAACATTCTTTTTTTTTTTTTTTTTTTTAAAATTTAAATTTTAGTTAAACATATAGTGCAATATTGGTTTCTGGAGTAGAATCCAGTGATTCATGACTTGCGTACATCCTCAGTGCTTATCACAAGTGCCCTCTTTTTAATACCCATCACCCATCTAGCCCATCCCCCACGCAGCTCTGTCAGCCCTCAGTTTGTTCTCTGTTGTTAAGAGTCTCTTCTGGTTTGTTTCCCTCTCCTTCTTTCTTTTTTTTTTTTTTTTCTTTCTCCCCTTCCCAGGGGTTCATCTTTTTTTTTTTTTTCCCCCCTTAAATTCCACATGATTGAGATGATACGGTATTTGTCTTGTTCTGACTGACTTATTTCACTTAGCATAATACACTCTAGTTCTATCAGTCTCCTTGCAAATGGCAAGATTTCATTCCTTTTGGTAGCTGAGTAATATTCCATTATATATATATACATATATATATGCATATATATGGTGCATATATAATGTATATATTATGTACAGTGTATACAATGTATAATATATATATAGCACATCTTCTTTATCCATTCATCAGTTGATGGGAATTTGGGCTTTCTCCATCGATTGGCTACTGTAGATAATGCTGCTGTAGACATTGGGGTGCATGTACACCTTTGAACCTGTATTTTTTGTATCCTTTGGATAAATACCTAGTAGTGCAATTGCTGGGTCATATAATAGTTCTATTTTTAACTTTTTGAGGAACCTCTATACTCTTTTCCAGAATGGCTGCACCAGTTTGCATTCCCACCAACAGTGTAAGAGGGTTCCCCTTTCACTACATCCTCGCCAACACCTCGTTTCCTGAGTTAATTTTAGCCCTTCTGACTGGTGTGAGGTGGTATCTCATTGTGGCTTTGACTTGTCTTTCCCTGATGATGAGCGATACTGAGCCTCCTTTCATGTGTCTCTTAGCCATCTGGAAGTCTTTGGAAAAGTATCTATTCATGTCTTCTGGCCACTTCTTCATTGAATTATTTGGTTTTTGGGTGTAGCGTTTGATAAATTCTTTATAGATCTTGGATACTAACCCTTTATCCGATCTGTCTTTTAGGCTGTCTTTTAGTTTTGTTGATTGTTTCCTTTGCTGTGCAGAAGCTTTTCAAAAAATTTCTCTAGATATATTTTTTAAAAGATTTATTTGACAGAGAGAAAGCGAGCGAGCATGAGAGCAGGTGAGCAGGGGGAGGGGCAGAGGGAGAGGGAGAGAGAGAGAATCCTTAAGCAGACTTCCCACCAAGGGCTCCATACCAAGACCCCGGGATCATGACCTGAGCTGAAATCAAGAGCCAGCTGCTCAACTGACTGTACTGCCCAGGTGCCCCCAGGAACTTTTTCTATTGATGAGGTCCTCCTGATAGCTCACTTCTGCTTTTGTTGTGCTTGCCTCCAGTGCTGTGTCTAGTAAGAAGGTGCTGCAGCTGAGGTCTAAGAGGTGGCTGCCTGTGTTCTCCTCTAGGATGTTGATGGATTCCTTTCTCACACAGAGGTCTTTCATCCATTTTGAGTTTATTTTTGTGTGTGGTGTAAGAATGTGGTCCAGTTTCATTCTTCTGCATGTGACTGTCCAGTTTTCTCAACACCATTTGTTGAAGAGATGGTCTTTTTTTTCCCATTGGACATTCTTTCCTACTTTGTTGAAGATTAGTTGACCATAGAGTTTTGGGTTCATATCTGGGCTGTCTATTCTGTTCCCGTTGACCTATGTGTCTGTTTTTGTGCCAGTACCGTACTGTCTTGATGATCACAGCTTTGTAATAGAGCTTGAAGTCTGGAAATGTGATGCCTTTAGCTTTTTGTTTTTCAGGAGTGCTTTGGCTATTCAGGGTCTTTTGTGATTCCATACAAATTTTAGGACTGTTCTAGCTCTGAAAAATGCTGGTGGTATTTTGATCAGGATTGCTTTAAATGTGTAGATTGCTTTGGGTAGAATAGACATTTTAACAGTACTGGTTCTTCCAGTCCATGAGCATAGAATGCTTTTCCATTTCTTTGTGTCCTCGTTTCTTTCGTAAGTGTTCTATGGTTTTCAGAGTATACATCTCTTTGCCTCTTTGGTTAGGTTTATTCCTAGGTATCTAGGAATGGTTTCTGGTACAGTTGCAAGTGGGATTTATTCCTTGATTTCTCTTTCTGGTGCTTCATTATTGGTGTATAGAAATGCAACAGATTTCTGCACATTGATTATCATTAATACGAACTTTAAATGCTACTATTTTTCACCCCCAATTTCTCAGTAAACCTGTTGCCCAGGGTGTGTGGAGGTAAAGAACTTCAGTGTCCATTGTTGAGTTAGTATTTGTCATTCCCCAAATGTGCAGGATTCAGGGTCCTCTCATTGGGTAGGTGAAGGGTATATACCCAGGAACTGATGTGTATGTATTAGGTCTTAATACCTGCCTGTTCTTATGTAAGAACTCTGGGATTACCCAGGAATCTAGTACCTGCCTGAGACCTGTGAATAAAAACTGTCCTAATAATAGCTAACACTTATTGACTGTTTATGGTGTGCTAGGGTTGCACATTTAAAAATTGTTATAAAAGGAAAAATGTCTGAGAAGTTCTCATCAGTAAGTGATGAAGGCACTCCTCATTTCACCGGTGAGGAAGCAGAGATTCAGAGAGGTTAGGTTTCTTGCCCAACATCACATAAGGGGTCGATTCACACCCAGATCCGTCCATACTTTCTCTTCTCAGGGAAGAGGAGGGAAGGAATCAGTATTTTTTATGACCCAGATAATACAAATTAAAAGACAAGGAAAAGCACAAAGAAGAAAATAAAAAGTCACCCATAACTCTACCACTTGGGCATGCCCATCGTTACTATTTCTGTGTATTTTCTTCTAATCTGTTTTTATGCTTTTTGACTTATTTTTACATCCATCAAAACTCAGTCCATCGTTGAAGGCTGTTGCTAATTCATTAAAGGACCTTGGGTCGGACAAGTCATAAATCAGGATGCTTCGTGGGCTGGGGGACTGGTGGGCGGGGGAAGACCCAGACCTGACAAATTCATATGATGGTACAGCCAGAAAAGGTCTTACTTGTTCCAAAGTGTCCTTCCAGTCTTTCTCCACTCCCCCAAATGGTTTCTCTCCTAGGAAACATTTAAGGAAAAAGCTCTACAAAGGGGCCACCTTCCGCAGCACATACAGAAAGGACACGGTACCCTATGGAAAAGAGAGGGCAGACTGGCGCTGCTTTGAGATTGCCTGGATGTGAGAGGTGGGGGTGTGGAGCAGGATCTGGGACTGCGGCTGGCTCTCAGCCAGTTGAAAACCTGCAAATCTGAGAGTGAAAGTTCTGTGTACTATGAAAAGGTCGTGAGAACCTCCAGTCCTGGGAGCATCTAGGTGAGGGGGAAAAATCAGATGGGACTTTGCCCGATGAGTCACCTGTCATTTGCCTGGTGATTGGTGGGGTCACCGGTTGTTCCCGCTCTCAGTGCAGGGGTTTGGCAGGAAGGGACGGATTAGAGCTTCCTTTCTGAATTAATAACAAAAGAAGAGTTGCATCTGTGAACTGAGCTGCATCTCCTGTGTGGGTGGCCTATTTAGCTGTGAGGGGCCGAGTAGTGGATGGAGACCTTGGAAGAGAGCCGGGTGTCAGGATGGTTAAAGGGTCCGATCCTGGCGTTCCACAGTAACTGTTCTGATCTCAGCAGTGCTGCCTTTGAACATGTGATCTGGCAGAATGCTCAGTCTCTGGTTTGTAGAATGTGGGGCCACCCACGGCACCTGCCTCACCAGTTCCCAGGTTCACGAGAGGGCAAAGTGAGATAAGGCACAAAACCACATCGCCCAGTGCCTGGCATGCAGTAAGGGCTCAGTAAAAATGAGCTGATGGTTCCTAATTCCACAGAACGGGGAGAGATGGACATGAAGGTTGGAAAATTACAGATTCTTAACCTTTGTATTCACAAAAAACCATGCTGTGAGTCCTTAGGCAAATCACTTTAATGTTTTGGGCCTTAGTTTCCTCAATAGTAAGATGCTGGGTGATTCTAAAAATGATCTTGGGTTCAACCCATGATTATAATTTTGTGAGTCTGTAGTACTTTTTTATTTTTGTTTTAACATTCATAGTTACAATTTTTCCCCCCTGGGGATAAGTTTTAAGACCTGCTCTCTTAGTGACTTTCAAATAAGCAGTACTGTATTATTAACTAGTGTTGTCATGCTATCATTATATCCCCAGGACTTACTTTTTTTTTTTTTTACAACTGGAAATTTGTGCCTTTTGACCTCTACCCATTTTGCCCACCTACCCCCTCAACATACAATTGTGTAAAAGCGTGTCTTAATTGAATGCAGAGTTCTTGGAGAAATTCCTGGTATGCACCTCCCCATGACATTGACAAGGTGATGACTATTCCTGCCATCTTCTGCAGACCTTGGTCCCCTAAGAATTCAGAGGTTTTGAGACAGAGCATTTTCTAGAAAGTTAATGCTAGGTTCCTTTAACATGAACTTAAAAAAAAAAAGCCATGGATGCGCTTTGATGGGTTTTTTACCTTGTTTTGAAATAGAGCCCGAGAAGGGTTCTTGGAGAGGTTGGGTGAGGGTTTCAGGAGGAGGGATTCCCCGGAGCTTCAGGTTAGGACTGTCCTTAGCGGAGCAGTGACTAAAGAGGCTTCTGGCTGCTCAGAGGTCATGCTGGTATTCTTCAGAGATGAAAACCAAATATCTTGGGCGGGGATGGGGGGGTGGGTCAAGGACAAGCAGGAGGGCCTGTAAAGACTGACCTCAAAAATCCCTGGTTATTACCATGTAAAAGTTCGATTTGTTTGATGCAATTGGCCAAATCTGGACCCTTTATTCTTATTCTCAAAGCAGCTGGGATTCAGCCCGGATGATAAAGCAGAGTTGGGGGCCCAGGGGCAGGGAGGAGGTCCTCTGGCAAGAGTGGAAAGGCCAGATTGTTTCTGTTGTGTGCCCTGATGTAATTCTTTTTCTCATGCCCTCTTGCTTTATCGCTTTCCATTTCACACACCCTTCTTGTAAAGCAATTACAGAAGCGGGGAGAAACAGGCAGAAGCAGTGTGAATCCATGCTTCTAGAGTGGATAACGGGCTTCCGCACCCAGGGCTTCGGCTGATGGAGTGTGCAGTGTGCAAGGACAGGAAGAGGAGAGATTCCTTCCAAGAGGAGTGACCGAGGCTACCAGGGGTTATGATTATTGCATCTTGGTCTGCTTCGGCCAGTCCTGCCCCCACCTGAGTCCCTTCTAAGCTGTCTCCTGGCTGCAGGGGGCCAGAGGCTGCCATGGAAGCGGAGAGCTTGTAATTTAGCTGTTAGCACTGCTTAGCCGGGGAAGGTCAGCTTTGGCTGCTCCCTCCGGAGCTGGGAGGGAGATGCGGATCCCGGGGGAACTTGCTTCAGGATTTGGATTCGGGTTGACACCAGGCGCCCATAGAGGAGTGGGTCAGGACTTGGGGTGCGGGTTCCTCAAACCGAACCGTGTCAGTGTCTGATGTGCAGGCCCCGAGTATTTTCCTATTTCGTGGTCAAGGCGCAGATTCAGTTCTGTCCTTGGTTTTGTGTTTCAGAGCGCCTTCTGGCTCAGGCTGCTGGTGATGGTCTGCTTACACCCATAATTTAGCCCTTGAAAGACCAGGAGAGCCAGGATTTGACAGGCAGAGAAGCCAACTCCACCGAGTTCCTGTTGCCCGTAGGGTGGGCGTGTCTTCATTTCCTGTCCCTGGGCTCCTCCTCCCGGCCCCGCCTCTCTGTCCTTCCTGCTGGCGGGTGGGCATTCTAGGGCTCAACTCACTAGCCCGGCCTCAGCCTGACGTTCATACAGCCCATCCTGGGAGACCACGGCCAAGGAAATGCACGGAAAAGAGCTGGCAAGGGGCTGACTCCTCTGAGTTTAAGTTTCTTTATGAGGGGGATGAGGATACCCTTATATGACATGGTTAAGAAGAAGCACAAGCCACAGTTATTCAAAGGACAAAACATTTACAAACTGTAAGGTGGCGTTTTCTTATGTAAAGTGGGACTTTTCATAGAAAAGTTGTTGGTAGCAAATCCCAGTATTGCATACCGTAATTATGTAGTCCTTTACGTTTGCCCATAGGGCTGCTGCTGCCTTTTTTTTTTTTTTTTTTTTTTTTTTTAAAGAAGCCTTGTGTCTGCCTGCCCTCCTCATTCACGGGCTTCATCACCGAGGACCGAAGGCAGCTGGCAGCCAGGCACTCTGCTGGGGGTGAGAAAGGTCATTAACAAGGGAGATGGGGCTCCCAGTTCCCTCGGAACATACCATGTAGTGGGAGGGGAGACAGACTTTAATAATTAGTGTCAGTAGGTCCTTTCTCTTCATCCTGTGAACATGCTGGGGGTGGGGTGGAGGGGACTTGGTCCCCTCACCTTGGATTTTGTCTGTCTGCTTCGGGGGGAACCCTGGGATGATTGCTTAGCCGGGTGCCTCAGGGAGGTCCTTGCTTGTCTTTCCTCAAGACTTTGTGCACTTGGTGGTTGGAGAGCCTGGGGGTTTTGCAAGTGTGGACGTGGGGAGCACTGAAGCTGGGAAGACACAGGTTTCTCCAAGGAGGTGCATCTTTTTTTGTTTTTATTGTAAGTTTGACGTGTACAGCTTTAATTTGACATGCGTGTAACTACAGAGTGATCGCCGCTGCAAGTGGACTTACCATTCATCACCGTCTTAAAGATGATGACTGTGGTCCCTTGGAGGGCAGTGCCTGTCCCACCAGCTGCCATGATCCGCGGTGGGACCTTGGTAGCTTTCATTGAGATCTGTCATCCTACTTGTGAAATTTTTGTACGGGTCTGCTTGCTCTGAGGAGAGCTGGAGATGACAAGGCCATCAGGCTCTGCCTTTGTCCCTCTAACATCCTCTCCTTACCAAAGCTTTCCCCTAAGGGAGTAGTAAAATGTGACCACTTGCTGGGCAGCCTTTCCAGCATGAGCAAGAGGTGTGGTTCCAGAAAAGAGGAGCATCAGGCCTAGGGAGATTATCCCAGATTTCACAGCTAAGTGGGTGGAAGGGAGGTCTGGGCTCATTAAATAGAGAGCGTTTTTTTCCCCTCTATCACAGAATCAAGGTACCTTGCAGATTTCTCTGTGGCTTGGTGTTCAGCTTCCTCTCTTGGTCCTTTGATTGATTCTGCCTTGTATCTTGCCTTTGCTCTTCCTCTTTGCACTTTCTCTGCTGAAATGTGGTTTGGCAGAATGGTTAGAATCATGTTAAAAACGCTAGCTTTGTGGCTATCGATGGTGCACAAAGGAACGGGAGGGGAATATACACCGTGGCTGTGCGTGGCCATGCGTGGCCGTGCTCCTCTGCAGATTGTACCCTTCCAGAGAGCTGGATTTGTTCCAGAGCGCTGAAACTGAATCTTCTCCATTATAAACAACAAACTTCTCTTTTATTTTTGAAAATCCATTTAATTCAACAGGCCTCCGTTGGGGGCTTCTGTTGTACTTGCTGGGCATCATTAATTAAAAATAATTGGTGTAGGGGGGGTTGTGGAGGAGTAAGCAGCAAAAAGTTTGAATAATAGGGGACTGTTAAATAGTCCTGTTGGTTACAGGGCTTCATAAATCCTTGTGCTGTTTCGGAACCCTTACAGGGCGTTGAGAATGCTAGAAACAGTCCATAAATTAAATCAAAACGCAAATGCAGTCTTCTCCCTGCTGCTTGGGGTTCGGCTCTACAGAGGACAGTGGAGGACAGTATCATTTTTTTGGTTGTCACGTGGACTGATGTCACAATAATTTGTGTTCAGGCCTGTATGCAGCCTAATTGTCCTAAACTTGGATGTGCTTTCACTGAAATCCATTTACATTGCTTCTGTTGGATGGCAGCAGCAGCCACAGATGCGAGTGGGGATATGTGTGCAGAGGCCCTTGAAACCCTGTGGGTACGGTGAGCCCAGCTGGAGGTGACTTGTCAGTAGATTTAGGCTCCAGTTTTGGCCCTGTTGTCAGATTTCTGTGGGTCCCTGAGCAGAAATGTTGACTTTTACTGGGCCTCCAGCTCCTCCCATTGAAAATGAGGGCGTAAGGACATCGGACAGAACTTCTAGTCTGGGACCTTCTATGGAGATGCTGTATTATGTCTTAGATGAACGTGACTGGAGATGTAGGTATGTGAGTACGTGCTCTGAAGAGCGTTGTGATCAGCAGTGGTGGTTAAGTGTAAACCACTAACTTAGAAAATTCTTTGAAAGGTGATACTTATTTGAGAGAGTACAACTGGGGGAGGAGGCAGAGGGAGAAGCAGGCTCCCTGCCGAACAGGAAGCCCGATGCAGAGCTCGATCCCTGGACCCCAGGATCATGACCTGAGCTGAAGGCAGATGCTTAACCGACTGAGCCACCCAGGCGTCCCCAAAAGTTGATGCTTTTGAGGCGGTTCTACTTGTCTTTGGAATCTTGTGTGTTTAAAAAAAAAAAAGTCTTCATGTTCTCCATTGACTTTTCAAGCATTTTCTTTGTAGCTAGCACAGAAGTGGTTTGTAAACCTCTTTCAGATTAGTTTATCATAAATTCTAAATTGGTAGTTTTTTTATTAATGATGGTCTCATACTGTCCAGTGTGGCCTTTCGAGTAAATTAGAATGGGAGAGACGTCTTCTTCCCTTCCAGTACTCAAAGGATTATTTTTTTCCTCCTGAGCAGTTCTGCATGTCTGTATGTGATGGAAGTAGAATGAAGGGTGTTAAAGTCGAGGTGTCACATGGCTACACAGAAGGGTAACAGCAGCTGGACATTGTCTGGAACCTCTGCAGAGCCGCTGGGAGGAGCGGTGGTGTGTGGCATTGACCCAGAGGATGGCCCCCAGGGAAGGGCATCCTGGAGGAGACCAGGGTGGGGTGGGGGGTGGGGAGAGCCTGGGATGCCTTTCCGGGGCTGCTGGTGAGAGCAGGTGGCAGCAGCGAGAACCCTTTCTGCACCTGGGGACTTTTATCCTGACCTGGGGAGTCCTCCTTTGTGTTTCTGAGGTTCCCAGATGACGAAGATGGGCAGGGGCCCCGAGTGACGTGCTCAGTGACCCTGGAGCCAATGTGCGGGGTTAAGAACTGATGCCCCCTCTGCCAGCCTGGGTCTCCCCCTCAGCAGCCTGTACGACACTCGGGGGCGGCTCAGTCTCCCAGTCCGCGTTCCTGGACTTCCCGTGAACCATCACCAGGTTTTCCTCTGTAATTGGGTCAGGCAGCCATGTGACCTGCTCACTGCCAATTTCTTTTTCAAAAAGATGTTTATTTCATGGATCGTTGTGAAGATTCTCTGTGCATATGCAAAATGGTTCTAGAAGGTTGGATAATTTTTCATTTGCTCTTTGAGACGGTGGTCTTTTGGTCTTCCTTGTGGGCAGTCATTGTAGGTGTTTACAGAGTTGCTCCCTTGCTGTCTTTATGGTGTCTGAGGTGAACCACTGGAGAGGTACCCAGACCCATATGAGTCCAAACCCACCTGAGAGGTGGTGAGGGGGAAAATAGATTTTCGTGTTAGATATTTTAGTAAGGGAGGGGAGAGGGAGAGAGGGACAGACCGAGACCTCAACATGTTTACTTAAATGAGCAATTATATATCCTTAACTTGGAGATGGAAACTTGTTTGGAAATCTGTTTTGTCAGCTCCCTCTGAAATAAATAAAATTACAGGGATGATATCATTCCTGTTGAAGATGTTTGAATAGGTATCAGGGCAGAGGGATTAGGGCCTAATTGTTTGCCAGATTTTCTTTAAAGCTACATTGTCTTGGGGGGGATTTCTATGCCAAAAAACATCTTAAACTGATGAACATATAGTTCTCCTCCTTACTTATTTTGGCCGGTGTTTAATTAGATGACTGTTTTCATAGTTGAGGAAATACATTTGCATTGGGCCCGTGCCAGAGGGTGCCAGATTTCAAGCCCGGAAACAAATGTTCTCCCTCCGTTTAGTGCTGATGTACACCTCAGTAGCTCGGGAGCAGCGCTTTTCCTCGGCCAAGGTCACATGGCGACTTTCCAGGGGGTTGGTTGGCTTCCCAACGGCTCAGGCTTCAGGTCCTGTACCCCCACTTGCCCTCCATCCCGAGCTTGTCCTCCATCCGGGGGAGCGGTAAGGCTTTTAAGCCCCTCCTCAGTGCAGTCTTCTGAAGAGGGGTCCAGGGTCCTTAGTATCTGGGCTCCATCTGGGGCCAGAGGCTGTCGGGGCTGGAGGGGGAGAGGGTACAGCAGCATGTTGCTGCCCGGAGGTACAACCTGACCTTCTCCTTGTACCCACTCCTTCAAGGCCGCTGGGCGGGACTTACCAGGCCCCAGGTTTGCGTACTTGCTCACGCTAGGTGGTTGTCAATGAACGGTGAAGTGTTTACTTTTTTGCCACCGACTGTGGTCGATTTGGGGAAGAATAAACCATAATTTTCCTAAAATCACACTCAGGCTTACAGTGGTCACTTTCTGAGGATCTTGGCTGACCTCCGGTCAGGCACGTCTGCTGGTTCCCTTTTCATCCAGGGCATGAAGGCAAGGCTCCTCTCTAACAGTCGGTCCACCCTCGACAAGCTGGTCTTCCCCACTCCCTGCTCCACCCCTGCACGGTGGCTGGGCTGCTGCTTCTCCCAGAGCTGCAGCTGCTGGGAGCCTCGAAGGCAGGTGGCTTCAGTGGTAGCTGGTGATTTCCCCCAGATGCCCCGCCTGCCTTACCTGCAAGAGTCTATCTCTTCAGGGGTTACAGGTGGAGTGCTGGGAATTGTTTTTAGTTGTCTGCACTCAACTGTGTGGCGGTGGGATGTGGGGTCTTGGCTGGCAAGAAAAGAGTAAGGACAAAGGCAAGGGCTCTTGCTGGGGTGGGAGGGGGGAGGTCCGGTTCCTGCTCATTCTTCTGGTATCCCCTTACTGACCCGCCAGAGCCCACTCTTCCGTCCGGGAGTACCCCCACTCCCAGGGCAGCTCAGCACCATGCTCTATGAGATGGCAGCCTGCTAGCATTTCTTCAGTTTGCCCATGTCCCTCGGGATTGTGTAGGTGAAGTTCTATGCCTGGCGGTTTTATTTCACTTCTTGAGGATAGTGGGCTTACCTTTTCTGTCTGCTTCTCTCCAACTTGGAGCCCACGACCGAGAAGCACCAGGATTTTATGGATCGTCCTTTGCCCCTCCACGGAGTGGGGGTGGGGTCAGGAGCTCTGCTGCCCTGCCCTTTCCACCAGATTGCTTTCCTGTTCTTGACGTATGAAATGTAAGCTTTATTTCTGTTTCTTGTTTGATTGCTCTTGGTGTGTGTGTGTGTGTGTGTGTGTGTGTATACGTCCATATGTGAACTTTTTTCCTGTCTTACCTTTTATTTGACTTTGTAGTATCAAGATAACAGGTTTCCACTTTACCCTCTTCTGAATTTGGAACAGCCATATACCCGTTAAAAGGATTTACTGAGCCTGTGAATTTTCTTCCTTTGTGAACTGTAGACTTCTTTAGGCCAGGAACTACAATCCCCCATGCGTACCTGTACCTGCCGAGTGCTTATAATAAACACAGCCCGGGTGATTCCATGCTGAACCTAGAGGACAGCAGCTAGTTTCGAGTTAACTCCCAAGCACACGAAGCGATTACTCGCAGATGGGAAGCGAGCTGCCTGCACACACATGAAAGCAGGAACACTAAGAACCGCTACTAGGCACCCATTGCAGCTTAGGAAACAGTTCAATGTTTTATGTTAACATATTCTGGTTGATGCAGTGATTCAGAATGGTGATTCAGAATGGCGGTGATACCAAGTAGTGGAGGATTTTAGTGACTTTTTTAAGTGCATACCTAGTTTCTCTGACTTGATGAATCAGGCTAGGCTTGTATGCTGCACAATCCCTGTCTCTCTGTTACCAAGTTGCACAAAAATGTGGTGTTGCTCTCGTCACAGCAGCTTGTCTGTCTGCTTCAGCAGCTGTGAGTCTCCAGGGGCCCACAGCTGTCCCGTTCCCTCTCCCACTCTGAGAACAGGTTCCTACCGTGGACCACATGTACCTTCTGCTGGTTGTGGGGGAGCTATCACCAGTACCCCGTCCACTGCCCCATTCCTACTGCTGGTGGGAGCTACGATGGATGGACCCTCATACATCAGACCCTTGTCTGAGCAGTTTACGCGCATATTGTCCTGTTCAAACATTACAGACCCCCCCATAAGACAGTGACCACGATTAATCCCGAGTTTCTGGGGAGGTTCAGTGAGGTCAAGTGACATGTGGAAATCACACAGCTTGAAAGAGTGGGGTGGCCGATTGGGGTAACAAGACTTTTTTTTTTTTTTTTTTTTTCCTCCCTTTAAGGGTACTTTCAGCAAACTGAAAAGTAATCAGAGCCTGTTGGTAGGAGAAAGCCATTCCTCTGGGATGGGGCACAGGCTAAACATTCCCATCTTGTTAGTGACAGATCCAGAGGGCTGGAGCTGGGACGGGGGTGGGGCAGTCAAGGAGGATCACTGGCTGAGAGGTACCTGTGACTCAGGTAGAAATTGGTTCAGGTACCAGGATTATGATCCAAAGTGCAGCTCTGAGGTATTGCCCACATGCTAATGGCAAAGCACCCACACATACAGACCAGAGAGGAGGAAATAATACCAAGTTCAAAATTCTTCTAGGTAGATACAGCTTACGTGTTTGTATGTATGTGTCAGCGTCTTTAGACGAGTCGTGACACAGAGAGTCCAAGGACTTGACCAAGTTATCTCTGAAACCGAGTAATTCGTGAGTGTGTGTCATTCCCAAAATTTCTACAAGGACTACTTGATGATTAGAAAAAAGAGTTCTGCTAAAAACGTGTAATGAGAACTATTCTGGAAGCAGTTGTAACAGTGTAACACTACAGAGGACTGAGCTATATTGCAAGGCCCGGGTACACAAACCCCACCTAAGCCCCTTGATTCTGTAATATTTAGCCCTGTGCAGTCCACACATCGTATTCCCCGGCCCTTAGTGGCTGCGTTGGAGGAGAAGGTAAGAATGAGGACTGCTCAGATGGGGTTCACAGGTCCTTCTCTGCACCGTGACAACACTCTGTGACCGCTGTCCATATGCCATCCATGTGCTTGTTACCTACAGACTGGTGTGAAAGTAGAAATTTAGGGTACAAAACGCAGTTTTATGAATACTTTTTGAAAGCATCTTAAGCTACGTGCACGCACGTGTGTTTTAAAACCAGAATTCGCAGTACCACACCATAGGAGAAAAGATACAGAAGCTAACTGGTAAAAACTGTTTACCAAAAAGGACAGAAATTGTGGGCTAATAGACAGCTTTTCCAGGAACTAGACTCACTGCTATTACCAAGCCCAGGTGGTTCCTGTAAGCCCTGCTGCGTCTAATCAGACCCACCCCGCCCTAGCCGCCGAGGAAGTTTTTCCTACTCTCCAGGCACCAGGTTGTGTATGGGCCTTCCCACCAGACGGCCCTTCTCTGGGCACTTGCCCTGATGAGTTCAAGAGCCTCCTTGCCCGGGGCCACCAGCTGTCAGCCCACAGCGGAAGGCCCACTGGATGAAATACGCACTTAGAGTTTTCCTTATTATTTCCTGGGTCTGCGTCAGACACATTTCATCAGTTGTCCTCAGGTACATCCATCCCGTCAAGGTTAGGGGGTAGGTGCTCCTGTGTCCTTTACTCATGGCACGGCCAGTGGGGCTCTTGATGCATGAGGCTCAACCACTCTAGTGGCTGACCTTGTGCTCCTCTCTTGCCACCCGGGAGCAAGCACATGGTTGTCCACCTCAGAAACAATCAAATATTTCTTTCCTTTTTTTTTTTTTAAGATTTTATTTATTTGAGAGAGAGACAGTGAGAGAGAGCATGAGCGAGGAGAAGGTCAGAGGGAGAAGCAGACTCCCCGTGGAGCCGGGAGCCCGATGCGGGACTCGATCCCGGGACTCCGGGATCATGACCTGAGCCGAAGGCAGTCGTCCAACCAACTGAGCCACCCAGGCGTCCCACAATCAAATATTTCATTGGTTAATAATTCTTACACCTGAGGAAGGTTCCCCACCCTGCATTCTGTTGCATTGGAGGACAGTTTGCATTCTGGTTCCCAATGGGAAAGTCTGGTGTTGGGGGGGCGGGTAGGAAACTCCCCGTGACTCTCATCAGTTTACTCATACACACCACAACACCCCTTTTAAATTTGCATTCTCCTTGTGAATCCTACGGGCAAGTGTATAGGGTTATGTGAAGCTTTAAGGAACATATATGGAAGTGCAACAAGGGTGAAAAAGGACCATCGCCTGGCAGCAGCACTCGGTTTCCTGAAGCCTGTATCCTGCTGTCTGGGGAGTGAATCTGACACGAGAGTGCTATCCCCACGCGACGGGTTAGAGACTGAGAAAGACTTATCAAGCGCTTAGTGTCAGGGCTGTGTGAGATGAGTCACTCCTGGAATCTCCAGCTATGCTTTTTATGGCCCCATGTTTTACAAAACCATGGAAAATATTGAACATCTGGACAAGGATCTCCATCACTGTGATGGAACAAGATGTGGGTTGGGGCTTTGCTGATGGGGCTCAGTTGGAAAGTGGCTGGGGAGGGGGGAACATCCGGCCCTTTTCCCTCTCACTTTCTGGATGCTTTTTCCATTTTCCTCTAAGGTGCTTCCTGGGCAATAGAGAAATAAGTGGACAAAAGGCAAGTATAAAAGAGGGATTTATGGCTTTTTATACCTAAAGCTCAGCGCCCTTTCATGTAATGCTATATTGACTCCTCTTTTTTTCCTCTTTAAATCATTCTCAGTGATGCTCCATTTCTCACTTCTTCCCCCTCGCTCTTATCAGTTGCAGGTGATCTACTGGGAAGGCAGAATCTGTAAACCCTTTGTGCCTTTCAGCAAACAGGCTGCCTGCCTGAATTTCATCAATGGTTCCTCTCTTCCTGGTAGGAATTCGGTCCTACCTGCATAGTCCATGCCCGGATTCTTCTTGTATTTGTTTTAAAAATTAACCCGCTGTATAAACACTTTTTATTTTTGATGTACAGTTCTGTAAGCTTTATCACTTACATAAATCCTCACTCCCCCTGACTCCCTCGGGTCACCGCCCTGGACTCCTTCGTCCTGCCTTACTGTAATTCTGTTCTCCCTTCATCCCAACTCTTGGCAACCACTGCTTTGTTCTCCATCACTACAGTTTTGTCTTTTCCAGAATGTCCTGGAAAGAGAACCCCTCAGATAAAATGCCTTTGAGATTCATACGTGTTCAATACCGTGTATCAGTACTTAGTTCCTTTATATTGCTGGCTGTATTACATTTATAGATTGCCACAGTTGACTTATTCAGCTGTCAAAAGAAATTCGGGTTATTTCCAGTTCTGGTTGATTATGAATGGAGCTGCTGTAAACTTACAGGTTTTCATATGAATATGATTTTTCATTTCTCTTGTGTGAGTACCTAGGAGTGAAATGGCTAGATCATCTAGTAAGGCTCTGTTTAATATTTTAAGAAATGGCCAAACTATTTTCCAGAGTAGCTAGACCATTTTTGCATATTCTTACCAGAAACCCATGAAAGTTCTGATTGTTTCCCATCCTTCTCAACACTTAATAGTGTCTACATTTTTTATTTTAGCCTTTTTGGCAGGTGTAGAGTGGTATCTCACTTTGGTTTTAATATTCATTTGTCTAATAGGTAATGATACTAAACGTCTTTTCATGTGCTTATTTGCCATCTGAGTATTGTTTTTGTGTCTGTTTACATCTCTTTAATTTGCTATTTTGTATGGAAAAAACCTTACTGTAATTTTAATTATAATTACACTGACTCTATAGATCAATTTAGGGAGAATTGATACTGAATTTTCCAATTCATAAACATGATATATTTCTCCCTTTGTTCAGGTTGTCCTTGACTTACGTCATTAAAAGACTATCTTTTTGTTAGTGTGTTTTAGATGAAGTATATTCAATGTTACGTTTACATTGAGGTCTGCCATTTTATTGTTACTTCTCTTTCATTTCTTTTCCCTTACTTGCCTCCTTTTTGGTTATTTGAATATATCTTTTTTTTTTTTAATAAGCTTTTTTTTTTTTAAAGATTTTATTTATTTATTTGTCAGAGAGAGACAGCGAGAGAGCGAGCACAGGCAGACAGAGCGGCAGGCAGAGGGAGAAGCAGGCTCCCTGCTGAGCAAGGAGCCCGATGTGGGACATCCCAGGATGTTGGGATCATGACCTGAGCCGAAGGCAGCGGCTTAACCAACTGAGCCACCCAGGCATCCCAAGTTATTTGAATATATTTTTAAAAAGATTTTATTTATTCATTTGAGAGAGAGAGAATGAGAATAAGTGGGGGGAGGGGCAGAGGGAGAGGGAGAAGCAGACTCCTTGATAAGCAGGGAGCCTGATGCAGGGCTTGATCCCAGGACTCTAAGATCATGACTTGAGCAGAAGGCAGACACTTAACCATCTGAGCCACCCAGGCACCCCAATTATTTGAATAATTTTTACATTTCACTTAAATGTATTTATTGTTCCTAAGAATGGAGGAAAGCATTTAGTCTTTCAGCACTAAGTATGATGTTAGCTATTGGTTTCTGTGAGGACCTTTATTAAGTTGAGAAAGTTCCTTTCTATTCCTAGTTTGTTGAGGGGTTTTTATCATGAGAGGTGGTTTGGATTTTGCCAAGTGGTTTTTATGTTTCTATTGAGATGGTCATGTGGTTTCTGTCCTTTATGTCATTAATGTGATATGTTACCTTGACTTTTTTTTAATATGGTAAGCCAACCTTGCATTCTTGGAGTAAATCTCACTTGGTTATGATGTCTGATCATTTTTACACATTTATATACTGAATTCAGTTGCTAGTATTTTAAGGATTTTTGTGTATATATATATATTAAGTGATGTTGGTATATTATTTTCTGTGGTGTCTTTTTCCGGTTTGGGTATTGGGGTATACTGGCCTCATGGTATTCCCTCGTGTGTGTGTGTGTGTGTGTGTGTGTGTGTCTGTGTGTGTGTGTGTGTCTGTGTGTGTGTGTGTGTGAGAGAGAGAGAGAGAGGATGACTGGTGTTAATTCTTTAAGCATTTGTTAGAATCTACCAATTGGGCCAGTTGGTTAGGCCAGTTGGTGCTGGGCTTCCCTTTGTGGGAAGTTTTCTGATGACTGATTCCATCTCTTTACTTCTCATAGGCTGGTTCAGATTTTCTATTTCTTCTTGAGCAAGTTTAAGGAATTTGGTGCCCCTCCCCGCCCCAAGAACTTGTCCATTTCATCTAGAACATCTAATTTGTGGGCAGCCTGTCCTTCACAGTAGGCCTCCTACAAATGAATTCTTAGTTTCCATTCCTCTGAGAATGTCATTTCTCCTTTATTTATAAGCATGTTTATTGCTGGATAGAGAAGTGTAGATTGACAGTTCTTTTCACTCTCCACTTTATAAATCTTGTTCCACTTCTTCTGAAAAAAACCATACTTATTGAAATCCTTGTCCCCTCTGTGTTAGATGTTGTTTTTGTTGTTTTTCTGTGGCTGTTGTGCAGATTTTTTTCTGTGTCGATATTTTCAGCCATTTGATTATGTGTCTAGATGTGGATTTCTTTGAGATTGTCCAGTTTGGGGTTCATGAGTTTCTTGAAACTGTCAATTTAGGTCTTTTGCCAAATATGGGAGTTTTCAGCCAGTATTTCTTCAGATATTTTTCCTGTATAACACTGTTTCTTCTCTTCTGGGATGCCAGTGACACGAATGTTGGATCTTTCAGTATTGCCCCTGGGGCACTGTTTACTTTTGCAATATCTTTTCTTTCTGTTTTATATGAATTATCTCTCTTAATCTCTCTTCAACTTCACTCACTGCTTCTTCTGTCATTTCTGTTTTGCTGCTGACTCTATCCAGTGTCATCTACAGTTAATTATTTTTCAATTCTTAAACTTCCGTTTGGTTGTTTTTATGTCTTTTTTTGACTGAAATTTTCTGTCATTTCATTCATTTTTAATAGGGTTCAGCCTAACTTCTTGGAGCAGGGTCATAACCCCTATTTTAAATTATTTGTTAGTGAATTCCAATACCTGTGTTATCTTAAGGCTGGTATCCATTGACAGCTGTATTTCTTGCAAGTTGAGAGTTTCTGGATTTCCACTTGCTCAAATAATAGAGTGAATTCTGCATATTTTGGATTTTGTGATCCTCTGAGTTCTGTTTATATCCTTTGGAGTTTCCTTGTTTATTTTTCTTCCTGAAGGAGGTGACTGGCCCATTGGCAGGCTCTGCCTTGCCTTCTGTGGGCTATGTTTCCAACACCAGTTCAGCTTTCAGAGACTTTGCGTGTCATTTGGATCTGGCTACGTGTGTGCGATCCATTGTCCAGGGTGGGACCTGGTGGTGTGATTTCTTCCGAAGTGCAAATCTCAAAGCCATTGGCATGCCGTTTAGGGTCAGATCTGCAATGACCTGTATGGAGGTCAGCCCAAATGTTAACAGATCCCTTTGTGGTACCACTCTCATGAGCTTCCTTCCTTCTGCAAGGTTCTCCAACAATTTCTGGTTCACTGGGGCCCTCTTTTGCTCTCCTCCAGGCAGAAATCCAGACCTTTGGTTCCCTTGCTCTGCTGTATACTTCCGGTGACTGTCCACAGCCAAGCAGCGGAAGACCAGAGAGGAGCAGCAGTGATGAGGGTTCACCTTCTTGTTCTTAGAACTATAGTTCCTTTTTTTTTTTTTTTTTAAATATTTTATTCATTCACTTGAGAGAGGGAGCACAAGCAGGGGGAGCAGCAGAGGGAGAGGGAGAAGTAGGCTCCCCGCCAAGCAGGGTGCCCGATGGGGGACTCTATCCCAGGACCCTGGGATCATGACCTGAGCCGCAGGCAGACGCTCAACCATTTGAGCCACCCAGGTGCCCTATAGTTCCTCTTCTTAGACTCGTTCTCCCTGCCCCTGCCCCCGCCCCCCACCCCCAGCCCCAGAGTCTTCAGTGTCTGCTCACCTCTGCTCTTTGCTCTGTGGCACTGTGTGACTGCCCGGAGTGGAGGTGGGAGAGATCAGGAAAAAGCAAAAACAATCCAGGGGATTTCTCTGAACATGAGTTCCTATTTTTGGTGCCCAGTCTAGAAAGTGAGTGTTTTCTCTTCGGGTCATTTTGTTCGTACTCCGTGAGCACTATGGGGCCTTTTTTTTTTTTTTTTCTTTTCAGCGTAACAGAGTTCATAGTTTTACACCACACCCAGTGCTCCATGCAATGCGTGCCCTCCACAATACCCACCACCTGGTTCCCCCAACCTCCCACCCCCC